>JBBBVM010001039.1:0-31855 GCA_037355625.1 Petunia x hybrida | reverse complement strand
TTGCAGTGTTGCAGGTATCAAGGTTGGTCCAGGAGTTGATCTAGGTGGTTGTAGTAATAGGGTAATGAGAAGTTGATCCTAGATAATTGCAAGTTGCTCAGGGAGTTTTAGTATGTATGTGCAGATAGTTTGACTAGGTAGCTTAGAGTTGTTTTGGAAGTGGTGTAAGCTGTAGGTTGTTAAAGTGAAGGGGTCTGGTCCTGTTTAATTTCCTATTTGTTTAAAAGGAAATCAAACGGAGTGCTGCAGTCTTTTGTATTTGTTTAAGGTAGTTTCGGTGATTGTTTAGCAGGTCTTGGGTCCTGGAAGAAGTTGTGAATCGAGGGGTTCAGGTTGTATCAAAGGGTTCTAGTTTGAAATCCTGAAAGGATGGATGTTCCGTCTAAAGAGCTGGGGTCTATGCTTGATTAGTGAATCTGTTGTAGCTTGCATCTTTGTGTACCTGTGTTTGTTGCATCGAGTGAAGGTTAATGAAGTTCGGTGATTTTTTATGTATGTTTGGTTTTGGTTCTGAAGTTAAAATGTTAAGGTTTGGTGAAGCCAAGGTCTTTAAATCGCATCTTGATAAAAAATGCTCGTCTTTTGGTTAATCTTGTTTTCTCCAGCAAGTTATATCTTATGTCTTATCTTCTTTAAGGTATATCTAGTAAAATATACAATATAGAATATGGTTCTCGCCTTAGATCTGCATTATTCATGAAGTACTATAAAAAAAGAGCATTTATTTTGAAGTTCACATCTTGGAAGTGCAAGCATTGTTTATGAAAGGATTTTCCATTTTAAGTTGAACTGGAAGACTATTCTTTCTAATAAAGTTCAAAATTTTAGTTTGTATGTGATGAATTTTTGTAGAAAGCGGAAAAATCTTTCCTCTAAAAAATGATTTTGAAGTACGTCGTTTGCGATCTCTGAAACTTGGTCCCCAACGGAATGGTCTTGGTTAAAGGTCTAATCTCTATCTTATAAAAGCATTAGTCTATGAGATAAATTCATGATAATAAAAGGTAACTCTATTTGCACTTGGAAGCTTGAAATTTTGATCTAGGAGCTCATCATTGGGGTTGTTTGCCTTGGCATACATTTTAATCATAAGTAATCCTTGAGTGTTCTGCTCCCTTTTATTTAAGAAACTTAATTAACTTGGCCCATGAATTCTGCTTGAATATTAATTTAGAGTACTCATCATATATTTTGTGGTATAGAACTATGTTTAGGATGGATGGTGATTATTTATGAAATACAGTGGATTTAATGGCTAAGCATGCAAATTGATGTACTTCTCTGAGTATTGTTTCAAGGCATCTGTGTAAAGCAACAAAGTAAAAAAAAACGAAAGCTCAGTTTTATCCTCTTTAACATAAAGTTGTTTCCACTTCCTTATTTTAAGTTTGAGTTATGAAATTGTTGTTCTTGTTCCAAAATAAGCGAATGGGTACGATAAGATGCTCTTGGTGATTTCATTTTGGGAAGCAATTAAGTTTAGAACATTGGCATAAACTTTGTAATGTCGTTCTATTAGTTTGTTCACTCTTTTATGTCATTAGAAAAGTTTCTAATCTTTATCTTATCTATATTTGCATGGAATGCGTTGGGAATTGCAACGAGTTTTAAAACTCAATGCATCTTTTCGGAATCGAGTTAATTTGGATTTGTTGCATATCTCCAAGGCTGTGATCGACAAGTTGCTATCAAGGCTCGCTCGCGAGTTGCATTTTCGGGTTCTACCTTCTCAACTCTCTCTTTCCCGTCCTCTTTAGAAAAGCATGTTATAGGAAGCCCTGAAAACCGGACTAGGACTTTGCAAGTTAGAAGCTTGGTAGGATATCGGCTCTTTTTTTAAAGTTATTATCTTATCGCATGTTTAAAATTGTTTATGCAATTGCTTATCCCGTTTCTTTGGGGCGCGCCAATTAATTTAAGGCAATAGAAACCTCTCGTCAATTATTGAGTGCAAAAGAATCAAAATTTATTTAAAATTATTCAATCTTCATTTATTATTTACATTTAAATTAATTATTTATCTATCTATCATTTATTATTTATTTATTTATTTATTCATTAATTAAATTAATTAAGTGGTATTGATTATTAATTTTTTTAATTAATCAATTTAGTTATTTAATTTTAACTAATCATTTTGTTTAATCCATTATAACTATATAGTTAATTAATCAATTAATTATTATCTATTATTCTTTATTTAACTGAATTTATATAAATATTTATTTATATTAAGTTATTATCTTTTCATTATTTATATATCCAATTAATCAATTAATCAATTATTATTATTTGTCTAATCATTTATTTTATTTATTTACTTAATTTTATTTAGCATTTGTTTATTTAATTAACTAATTAATCAATTGATCATTATTTAATTATCCATTTAATTAACCTTAAATTGGTCATTATCTATATAAGTATCGGAATAATTATAATCTTTTCTTATTTATATTTATTCCTAGCGTCTTTGTTTAAAATTAGCTTTATATATATTATTATCCTTAATAAATTCGTGAAAACTGCCGGATTAACCGCATTTAGTGGATTTTCGAAAGTGCTCCCGCAAGGGACCTTCTTTCGAATTTAACAGAACCACTTACCTAAGAATCTCTGAATTATTTTTCTTTTAAATAAGAAATAAAATTGCACTCTTTAATGAACGTTAGGTTCCTAATAATCCTTAAATTAAGTGGCAACTCCAAAGAAGCCCTTTGGAGTCCTATTTTGTTGAAATTACATCCCGATGCATACATTGTGTGCATTTTTTTAGGAGGGTTCAACAGCGTGGCGACTCCGCTGGGGAATAGCATTTAATGGTTCTAACCATAAGGCTTTCACGAATTTGTTTGTTTGTATTGTTTGAATTGTATGCTGATGTATTAGCTTAAGTAATCATTGTGTTTGTATGTTGAAACTATTATGATCACATCTATTGTTTATTTGCAAGCATGCTTAGAATAATCTAATTGATTGTCGTGTGTCACGAAAGCATGTCACTACACCATTATTTGTGCACATATATAAACTGGCATCCCGTTCATACTTCCCCCACTCCTGGGAACCTCTTGCATTTTCACCCCAAATATCCGTGAGGTGCGCACACTTTCTTCCACTAAAGAACCCTTTTGACGAGTTGGTACACCGGCGGCCATCGTGGGAGTAATTCGACTGCGAGACCGCTTGCCACTCACTTGTTAGCCTCAACCATTAACCCACTCTTAGAATGAGCTTTACGAGCATGCATGCATGCATTTACACCTTAGTATGGACCCGGTCCTTCGTACCGTCTCCATAGTTAGGAAACCTCCCTTACGCCGACGGGTTTTTGAAACCCAATGACAATGCATATTATGTGATGTGTGATAACGAATCCTCAGTCCGAGCCATGTTTTGAGCAAAATCAGATTTAGAATTTTGTCTCTTATTTTGTGTTTTAGGTCAGAAAATTGAAGAATTTAGCAGAATTGAGATCATAATGCAGATTTTTGTGAACAAAACAGAATTGTAGTCCGGGGAAAAGTCAGGCAGATTTGGTTGGTTTGTGTTTTGGAGATGGCCTTGTGTAGTGAGATCTAAGAGGCGAAGCCCCTGGTGTCTTTTAAAGGATTAGTCGGGTCCCTCTCGTGAATGGCTTTGCGTGTGTGCAGGCCTATTGTGAGTGTCCAGCTGCATTCATGATAATTGAAGTATGCTTATCGCATACTAGGAGAATGAAGCCCCTATGTCTATAAACGACCAATGGGGTCCCTCCTTGAAGACTAGTGCGGTCTTGGCTACCTAGGAAACTGAGAGGCTTGATCAAAGCCGAGGACCAGTGAGGAGCCCTATGAACAAGGTCTGTGAGCCTTGCAAAACCTAGGAAGCTGAGAGGCTTGTTCAAAGCCAAGGACCAGTGAGGTTTTATTTGTAAAGGTCAATTGGAACCTTTTATGATTTGCAGTCTGGTATCGTGAAGGCGGAAATTTCACCCCTGGATGTTGTAAAATATTTGGGAGTTGTGCTTGGAGGAGCGTTGATGTTTGCAAAAGGTATAGAGGTTTGTTTCAGGTTTTAGGCATTTGGGTTTAGAAATTGGGTGCAGCTGTTGTGGAGAGCATGAGTTGTGTTAGAATTTCGAGTTGACACCAACTTTGGGAGATAGTTGCGATAACGGAATTGCAGTGTCAAGGCGGAGAGATGATTGTTATCAATTATTGTTATTTATTGCTTACTCTAAGTCTGAATTGCTCAGAACTGGCATGAACTATTTTTCGTTACCATTTATTTGCGCGATTAGGTTTACCTCTAGCACAAAAAGGTACCTTGCAGGGTAGGACACGTTTGCATTTTATCTACGCTCAATTACTTGTGTTTGCCACATGTCAAATTATTTGTCTAATATGCGATTACTTGCTAAATATGTGTTGCTCGCCTCAAATTTGTTGGCACTGATTGCGCTTGTAATTAAATTTGTTCGGCGGTATGGTAAGATAAACGTTATGTTACTTCAACCTATCTTCTGTAAAAGTTAACCATTTTATGAAGTTGTTTATTCACCTATCATATGAATTCATGCATACCATTATTTAAAATGCCTTTCAAATGTCATTTTGTTTATCTTAACCCCAGTCTTGTCATTTTGTAAAGCATTGTTTAGCGTCATATTTTAAAGTATTCGTAAGTGTGCTTCCCTTTTTGAAAATAACTTAAGAGTTAAACAAGCATTTTTGCATCTGGTTGGCTTTAACAAAATGAGTATCTTCCTCAAACTTTTGGCGTCTTTTCAGTTCGGTCTCAAGTTTTTCTTTTGGAATAATTTGGCCCGTCAGTTTAATCTTTAATAAATTTTTATTAAATTCGGTATGCGTTGCTAAAGGGCTAATTGTTTTGAACATCAAAAGTGGACCTATGGCTCGTGATTGACTTAAAAGAAAGTGATGAATCCAACCAAGACAAGGTTAACAGGGTCCAAGCAACCGTAGCAAGCTTGGAAAAGTAGAACTACGCACGTTCTGAATTCCAAAGGAGGGATATGTAGGCTCCTCCGTCGGGCTCGACCCTTTAGTGTTTAAATTTTAAATCTCCCAAAGATAGAAACTGGGGCAAATTTTGCAAAGCAAGCAGAAGTCGTGAGAGATTACAATTGGGGAAGCTTTTGAAAAACAATTTAAAGAATCAGAATTCATAACTGGGGCAGAATTTTGCAAAAAGAAAGTTGAAGACATTGAGTTGGTTTGGTCGTTATTAGAAGCAGTTTTCAAGGATTGGTGCAGACTTTCATTTTGCAAGCAAGAATTGATAGTCGAGCAAAGAATTGATGTTCAATATAAGCCGACCATTTTAGAAACTTGTTCCAAAATGGTGTAGCACGCATACTGATTTGGTAAAAATTTCCAAAATTATTTTTTCAATTCTTGTGTTGAAAGATCAAATTTTTTTGATCATTAAGTTTTGCACCTTCAAATACTTTACTCCTTTGTTGAGTTGGGAATTTGGTCCCATCTATTCGGCCTATTTTATACTTAAAATCCTTATGCACGCATTGCTATTTTACGTATTAACTTGCTTTTGTTCAATGTGTAGAATTCATTTGTTAAAGGGTTGCTAGCATTGAACACTGAAATGGCTAAGAATCTGCATCAATGACAAAACAACATGGCATAGCAGCTTCAGGCAACCAGTTCTGGTATGGGTATCTTGCAAGTGCAAAATAATGATGTTGAAGAACATGTGGTCCAAAGGAAAAGGATCGTCAACTTTGTAAACACTAGCAAACCTTTGACAAATACAAGCTTTACCTCTAATCCACCTTACTTAATAATGCCTAATTACCCAATGCCTATACATTCTATATATCCACAAATCCCGCAAGAATATCTTACCAATCCAAGTGCTTGGCCAGCTGCAACTTTATACTAACCGCCTTTTGTCACTATGCCTGCTGTGGGGAGTCAATCAAATCAGGTGATAGTGCGCCAACAAGAATTGCCTAGAAAAGAAGTAGAGACAACTGATTTACATAGCATGGAGAGACAAATCCGTAATATGCACAAGGTCATTAGAGATGAATTGCGCTCTAGGAACATTCAGAGTTTATGTTATGAAGACATATGCATTCACCCGGACATTGAGCTTCCACATGGGTATAAGATACCAAAATTCAACACTTTTGATGGAAAGGGGAACCCCTATGCTCATTTGAAAGATAATTGCAGCAGATTGATTGGAATTGGCAAGAATGAAGCTTTGCGATGAGATTTTTCATTTAAAGTTTATCAGGAATGGCACTTGCATGGTATACCAAACAAGCTTTTTCCAAATGGAACACATGGGAGGATATGGGTCATGACTTTGTGGAACAATACAAGTTCAACATAGTAGGAGATCCCGATGTGTTTGATATGCGCAGCATTAAGAGGATGTCTCATGAGTCTTTTGCAGAATATGCTATGAGGTGGAGGTTAGAGGCTTCTAAGATGCATCCTCCCTTGCCTGAGGATAAGCGAATAGCAGCTTTCATCGACATTCAAGAAGGCATATACTATGCCAAAATGGTCATCAATAATGCAAGCAGCTTCTCTGAATTGATCGAACTGGGAAAAATGATAGAAGAAGGCATTGCAACAAGAAAAATTCCTTCTGGTTTATTTGGGTACACCACTCAATTAGAGAAACCCTAAAATTTACAAGGCTCTCAAAGTCAGTTTCAACAATCATATTCTGATTATCCGGTGTCAAAGAAGAGGAAGTCGAATACATTTACTCCTCTAGAAGAGTCTGTGACGAGCATATTTGAAAAATTGCAAACTGAAGGAATTTTGCAACCAAGGAAAGGAACAATTCCTAAGTACTTGCCTCCACACTTTGATCCGTCAAAGCATTGTGCTTATCATTCAAATATCCAAGGTCATGATACTGAAGAATGCAGTGGCTTGAGATACAAAATTTAAAGCTTAATTGATAATGGCAAAATAATAGTTCAAGAAGATCCATTACGTGGTAATTGCAACATTCCTCCCGCAGGCACAACTTTTGTTAAAAGGCGAGGTATCAATCCCAAGATAATCAAAGAAGAAGCAGTTTGCAAGCTTAGAAGACCGAAAAGATCGTATTTTTGCAGTTTAAAATGGCATTTCATTGCCCAACTATCTTATGTTTTAACTACTATGTCGCAATTTTATTCATCCTATTTGTAATGAACCACGTTATGTTTTGCTACCCTTATTGGCTTGAGTACCAAAGTCAATGAAATTTCATTTTTCCCAAACAAGCGAAGACAAAGCAGTTTTAGATGGGTTCTCGTGCGCAAAGGGAGAGTTTCAAGAATGTCAGATTTTCGTTGCAACAACACATTTGATTGCCATGCACGCAAAATGCAGATTTGAAGCCAAATTAGGTGTTCAAAAAAGCCAACCCTTATTTGATCAAAAACTAAAAATTATTCTTTGATTAAACAGGGGAAAATTTTGCATTTACCGTTCAGCATCAAGGTGAAAGGAGCAATGCAAAGTGTCGCGACTTCCTAGAAATTTTATAGTGCATACAATTTTTCTTTGAATGCTGAAATCTCAAGCAGCAAAATGATAAGAACTCGCAACTATTAGTTCCTCGAAGAATATTTCCTTATCGCATATGTAGAACAACTCTATTTAACTCTTTGTAATTTTATCTTTTGCTCGATTATCGCATCACCAGCACAAGCCAGGCGATTTCAGATTTTGGAAGATACAGGGTTTATCCACCCACAAATAGGATATCTTGGGTCCTTCCACCCACAAATAGGATATCTCGGGTCTTTCCACCCACAAATAGGATATCTTCGTGTTCTTCCACCCATAAATAGGATATCTCGGGTCATTCCACCCAGAAATAGGATATCATTGGGTCCTTCCACCCACAAATAGGGTATTCGGGTCATTCCACCCAGAAATAGGATATCATTGGGTCCTTCCACCCACAAATAGGGTATTCGGGTCCTTCCACCCACAAATAGGATATCTCGGGTCCTTCCACCTACAAATAGGATATCTCGGGTCCTTCCACCCACAAATAGGATATTCGGGTCCTTCCACCCACAAATAGGATATCTCGGGTCCTTCCACCCACAAAATAGAATCTCTCGGGTTCTTCCGCCGACAAATAGGATATCTCGGATTCTTCCGCCCACAAATAGGATATGCAAGTTTCTTTCAAGTAAATGATTAGTCTAAGACAAGTCGGCTGAAGCACCGCTTTCGGAGTGTTTCGCAATTTCGGTTGTATTGCAATATTGGCATATTATGTTTAAATTACATTGATAGTCTAAGATAAGTCGGCTGAAGCACCGCTTTCGGAGTGTTTTGCGATGTCGGTTGTCTTGCAATATTGGCATATTATGTTTAAATTATATTAATAGTCTAAGACAAGTCGGCTGAAGCACCGCTTTCGGAGTGTTTCGTGATGTTGGTTGTCTTGCAATATTGGCATGTTATGTGAAAATTATATTGATAGTCTAAGACAAGTCGGCTGAAGCAACGCTTTCGGAGTGTTTCGCTATGTCGGTTGTCTTGCAATTTCGGCACGTTATATTTAAAATAGATTGATAGTCTAAGACAAGTCGGCTGAAGCACCACTTTCGGAGTGTTTCGCGATGTCGATTGTCTTGCAATATTGGCATGTTGTATTTGAAGTAGATGATAAAAATAGACCATTCGACTTGAGACATCATGTCTCGTTAGTCAACTTATCTTATGAAAGCCTTGAATTTGACAAATTCGTTCTCAATTTACTTATTGTCTTACTTTACTCTTTCAGAATAATGATCAGCTTAAAGGTTCTCCGGGCGGAGCATCTCGTCAGTTGGTCGAAGGAAGAACTTATGGATGATATCACAACCCGCATTTACAATTTTATGTTATCACTCTTTTATTTCTCATTCCTATTATTATAGTTTATTGGCAGTTGCTCGCTTACCGTTTGTCAAGTTTATTACAGGATTTTAGAGACGCTGCAGCAGCATTTGGAGCATAACGTGGAACTCTTTCTTAGCAGTGAACTGGGGCTATCGTTGATGTGAGCTAGACTCGTCAACGAGGGTCTGAAGAATTCCACTCGAACAAGCAAGTCTTACCTAATCTTTCATTTCAGATTAGGCATCAGTTTGAATTCTTTCCTATTCGTGTGTCTTTTCTTTTGTCAATCGTGCGAGTCTTTGTATCTAAGTGTCGTCGAACTACATATGGCCTGATTCTCATTCAGTCCGAGATATGTAGGCAACTCGAAAACCGGAGTTCGGCGATGAGCCTCGCCTTTTGGTTCTTGGAATCAAAAGTCTGTTGCTTTATCGTGACAAAATTGGCTTTTCCGTTAACTTCTTTACCCTGAAAACTCTTTCATCCTTTTAAGGTAAAGAGGGGTCGCTGTTGACATCCAATTTTGTCCCGAAAATTTTAATTAAATATTTAATTATCTAATTAATGGACAATTTGTAAAATTAAATGTAATTGTTTGATTTCTATGGAAAAGGCCAAATTTTGCAAAGCGTAGCTTAATTCCTATCCTGCTCGTGCAATCCCCTCCACTTCTTAATTTATTTCAGAAAGAGGCCAAATGTGAAAGACATAAGCTAAATTCAGCCTGCCATGCGCAACCCCTTTGATTTTCAATTAATCTTTAGTAAAAAGGGCTAAAATCATTCTAATCCTAAATACTGGCCTATCTACGCAACAACACTATATCTGAATAAATGCACACACCCGTTACATTTCAGCCCTTTTCCCATTTCAGTTTGACCCGGTTTCAAAATCCCTAAACCCGCGATCAACCCGTCAATAAACCCGATTCCTGAATCATTTTCCCCCCAAAACCCCTTGAATCCGTCCAAGAACTTGTACCTGTTGGTCCCCTCCTCCTTTCCACCTCACCAATTTCGTTCCAAAACCGCGTTTTCAAATCTCACGCGTCCATTTTGAACGCGAATCAATCCGAGTCGTGAGATGTCATAACGTCCATATTTCCCTTTGAAATCAGAGTTAAACCAGTACGATCTGAAGGATTATACGATTTTAACCCTGGTTTCAAAAGGAAAAAGAAAATGAGCAAGGATTATTTGGGGTATTCAAAGGGATCCGAAACCCTAGCCTATTGAGGTATATATTCATCCACTCTTTCATTTTTTAGGGAGAGTTTTTTAGTTCTGGAGGCAGTGCATAAAAGACATAGATATTTTTGTTTCAAGTTTTTTTAAGTTCATAGTGTCATTACCACTACTTTCTGGGTCGTCGCTTCGTTACATTTGTCATCGCCTTTGCTCGCGTCGCTTAGTCGAGTCGCATTTCTCCTCGGATCCCTCGCCCTTAGTTCACTGCACCGCAGCAGGTAACAAGCTTGCTCCAACTCTTTTTCTATGTGAATTTTAACTGTAGTACGTTACTATGTTAAAAAATCATGTTTGAAATATGTTTGAACTCCTGAAGTGTTAATTTAGGATTAAAGTCTCAATCTTTACTGTCAGAGTGTGTTATAAACTCAAATAATATATTAGGATCATTACCTGAATGTTTCAGGGTGAAAATTCTACTTTTCTCCGGCACCCTTTTTTCATTTTCTTCCTCACTGTGTTTTTGCCTTTTCTTTGTTAATGTTCCGTTGTTTTGCTGCTTCACTTAATGAAGATGAGCTTATATGCTCTTCTTCACCACCGCCATTCATTTAACTTTTTGTCTTTTTCCTTATTTTTTTGTTTTCTTTTATTTTATTTTTTTTTCTTAACAAAAATTAAAACGGTGCCCTACGATATTTGAAATAATTCCAACTTTTGCATACAAGTTGTACAAAATATATGTAACATACTCGCGAAGGCGGATCTCAAATCAGACTCCCGAAACTCAAGATGCGAATTTAAATGAAAAGAAGTCAAATTATTTAACTTTCGGCATTTTAGCGGAAACTAGCCGAACAACATCGAAATTCACTTTCGAAAGTTTACAAAAATCACAAATAATCGTACGAACCTAACGGCGCTTTCGGATTTCGAATCGGAGCTCATTCGTCAAAACCGAGCTCGAAAAATCTCTTTTTAATATTTATCGCAAATAAAAACTGAAACCTTCATCCGATGCCTACCAAACGAGGTCTGATTTAGCTCAAATTTTACTGACAGGTCCTAATGGACATTACGAATATTTTAAAATTATCGGTACGCCAATCGGAGTCCTAACTTCTGAAACGACTGACCGAGGTCGTTTCACCAATAAATCTTTGAACATTCTCGGAAGGTTCATGGACTAGTTCTAGTGCATATCCAGCCATCCTAAAGAATTTCATCTCATATTCTAAAATCTGACAAGCTACCTATCCAATCTACTCAAATTGGCAACTTTTTTCATCTCGCTCGCTGCGCGAAAGGAACTTTTCCACGAATCTAAAAGAAAAATCGAACTAAGTTAGCTAATAAGAGAGCGGTCCACCAATTTAAGGCTGGACCCCTGAAACTGGAAAGCAGTATAATCGACACCATACTGCTCGATATAATCAATAGCCTGAAGGATACGCTGTCATCATTTTATTTTTAAAAAACTTACACAGGAATTCTTTGATGCATGGCCTAAGAACATCATAAGGTTCGATTGGGTTGAATAATGCAGCCTCTTGAGACGCTCGGACCGAAATGTTACCGCGGCTAGCTTACCAGCCAGAACAACTAGAGGCACAACACATGCTGCTTCAGGAAGATAATTTACTGGGGCAACATAAAGGACTGGAATACGATCTCCCTGAGAACGAATATCTCCATCTACGGCAACCTAATAAGTTGCGTAGCGAATAATAGGTTCTTGCAGTATCTGCGCCGCCAAGATTTTTATTAAAAGCATCATCGAGAGCCAAGGGAACCACAAGGTCTTGCTCCTATTGCCCACCACGAGCCGGTACAGTTGGGGCCTCCACAGCTGACGTCATCACGATCCACCATTCTCGGGGCTTGGGCAGCGCTAGCCCAAGGCTAGACTACTTCGTCCTGAACTCTTACCCTTTTCTGATTTGTCACACGAGGGATCACAATTATTACGAAGGAATTAATGAAAATATTTATGCATCCTAGACCGACGCACGATAAGAAAAGAAGGAAGTGAAACTTCTTAAAAGCCATCATAGCCTCTTGTAGATAAGTACGGACGTCTATGTACCCATCAACGAGACTCTACTAGACACTGCCTTAGTCTTGATAGACTCTAAACTAGGCTCTGATACCAACTGACACGACCCGGAATCCGGCTAGGCCGTGCGGGCACCCAACATCCTCCCCTAGACCCGTCGGGTGAACCCTTACCAGTTAAATTAGAAAATAAATATAACTCAATTCATAAATAAGAACAAGACTTAGAAAAAGCACAGACATACAGATACTTCTAAGCTGTACAAAAGAAATTATAGCTGACTACCCAACATACTAGGGTTAGGGCTATGCAAACTAGACATCTAAGAGTACAAAAGAAGACAGATACCTAGTATGTTGGGTAGTCAGCTGTAATTTCTTTTGTATAGCTTAGAGGTATCAGTATGTCTGTTTTTTTTCTAAGTATTGTTCTTATTTATGAATTGAATTATATTATATTTATTTTCCTAATTTAATTGGTAAGGGTTCGCCCGACGGGTCTAGGGGAGGATGTCGGGTCCCCGCATGGCCTAGCCGGATTTTGGGTCGTGTCAGTTGGTATCAGAGCCCGGTTTAGAGTCTATCCAGACTAAGACAGTGCCTAGTAGAGTCTTGATTATGGGTACGTAGACGTCAGTACTTATCTACGAGAGGGTATGATGGAATTTAGGAAGTTTCACTTCCTTCTTTTCTGATTGTGCATTGGTCTAGGATGCAAAAGAATTTCGTTAATTCCTTCGTGGTAATTGTGAACCCTCGTGCGACAAATCAGCAAAGGGTAGGAGTTCTGGACGAAGCAGTCTAGCTTTGGGTTAGCGCTGCTCAAGCCCCAAGAGTTGTATAGCGTGCTAACGATCCAATTGCGGAGGCCCCAGTTATACGAGCTCGCGATGGGCAAGGGAGCAGGGCCTTATGGTTCCCCTGGCTCTCGATGGTGCTTTTATGAGAATCTTTGCATCACAAATATCGCAACAACCTCCATTCCTTAGGCAGCTCATCGTATCGCCGCATATGCAGAAGTTCGGTCTCAGGGAGCTCCTGTTCTAGTTCTTAATGTTACCGCAGTAATTTATGTTCTGGAGGCAGCATGTGTTGTGGTTGTAGTTATTCTAGCTAGTTAGCTAGCCCAGGTAATAGTTCGGTCCAAGTTTCTGAGGGGGCTAAAATATTTTATCCAGTTGAGCCTTTCGATATTCTCAAGCCATGCATCATATAATCCCCGTGAATATTTTTAAAAAAATAATGTAAGCATATCCTTCAGGCTCTCGGTTATCTCAAGAGGTATAGTGTTGATTATTCTGCTTTTTGGTTTCAGGGTCTAGTCTTGGATTGGTGGATCACTCATTTATTAGCTAGGCAGGGCTTGCCTAAGCTGACTCGATGCAAGTTTTCTCGTAGATTCATGGAAAGGTCCTGTCACGCAGCGAGCGAGACGAAAAGAGCTGCTAATTTGAGAGTATTTGACGGGATAGCCTGTTGGTTTTAGAATATGAGAATGAATTCTTCAGGATGGCTGGATATGCACTAGAATTAGTCTAGGAGCCTTCATAGAAGATTCGAAGATTTATTGGTGACCTTTCTCCTTCCATGAGATCCTAGATGGCTTGAGAAATTGGGGTTGGGACTTCATTTGATGTTGTTGTTGATATTGCTCAAAGGTATTAGGCATACCATAAGTTAGAGAATGAGAGCAAGAGAACCCATAGCCCTGGTGGGCACCATACCTCTTTTGGAGGTAAGAGTTTTGATTATTTTGGGAGGTTACTTGCCAAGTTATCTCAGCTTGTAGAGCGTGATTCTCAGAGTGCGCGAGTAGTTCATCAAGATTAGACTCAGCTTTCTCTTTGTATCTTTAAACAATTTGGCCAGCATCCATTTTATGCGAAAAGGTGTTATAGTTGACATCCAATTTTGTCCCAAAAATTTTAATTAAATATCTAATTATCTAATTAATGGACAATTTTGAAAATTAAATGTAATTGTTTGATTTCTATGGAAAAGGCCAAATTTTGCAAAGCGTAGCTTAATTCCTATCCTACTCGTGCAATCCTCTTCACTTCCTAATTTATTTCAGAAATAGGCAAAATGTGAAAGACATAAGCTAAATTCAGCCTACCCTGCGCAACCCCTTTCATTTTCAATTAATCTTTAATAAAAGGGGCTAAAATCATTCTAATCCTTAATACTGGCCTATCTACGCAACAACACTATATCAGCATATATGCACACACCCGTTACATTTCAGCCCTTTTCCCATTTCAGTTTGACCCGGTTTCAAAATCCCTAAACCCGCGATCAACCCGTCAATAAACCCGATTCCTCAATCATTCCCCCTCCCCCCCCCCCCAAAAAAAACCCTTGAATCCGTCCAAGAACTTGTACCTGCTGATCCCCTCCTCCTTTCCACCTCACCAATTTCGTACCAAAACAGCATTTTCAAATCTCACGCATCCATTTTGAACGCGAATCAATCCGAACCGTGAGATGTCATAACATCCATATTTCCCTTTGAAATCAGAGTTAAACCAGTATGATATGAAGGATTATACGATTTTAACCCTGGTTTCAAAAGGAAAAAGAAAATGAGCAAGGATTATTTGGGGTATTCAAAGGGATCCGAAACCCTAGCCTATTGAGGTATATATTCATCCCCTCTTTCATTTTTTAGGGAGTGTTTTTTTAGTTCTGGAGGCAGTGCATAAAAGACATAGATATTTTTGTTTCAAGTTTTTTTAAGTTCATAGTGTCATTACCACTACTTTCTGGGTCGTCGCTTCGTTACATTTGTCATCGCCATTGCTCACGTCGCTTAGTCGAGTCACATTTCTCCTCGGATCCCTCGCCCTTAGTTCACTGCACCGCAGCAAGTAATAAGCTTGCTCCAACTCTTTTTCTGTGTGAATGTGAATTGTAGTACGTTACTATGTTAAAAAGTCATGTTTGAAATATGGTTGAACTCCTGAAGTGTTAATTTAGGATTAAAGTCCAATCTTTACTGTCTTAGTGTGTTAGTTTGATCTTAAATTGCGATGGCGAATTTACTTTCATATGCTGGTTCCTTGTTTCTGATTCTCTCTGTTTAAGTGTGTTGTTTCTGATAGGGATTCAAGGGAATGGAGGGCAGGTATGTTTCTAGATAAAAGAGGTGTTGTTCTAGTAGTCAGTAAGTGTGTGTGTGCTTTTGAGTTCAGGGGATTAGTTCCCTGTTTGTTTGAACGCTTGCAGGTTTACCAAGTGGTTTTGTGTGTGAATGAGAAGGTGTATGATAGTGTAATCTTAGAAGCAGTTCTTTGGAGTTTTTTCAGCTTGTTTCAAAGGGTGCAGGGATGTCAGTTGTACCCTGGTTTGTTTGAAGAAGGGCTGGTGTATGTGAATGTTTGGTTAGGAGGCTGTCAGGTAAGGTTTGTTTCAGGGTGTTTTGTTTGGTGTGTGCAGGAATGTCTATGGGTCTCTGTTTCTTTGTTTGGTTCATGAAAGAGGAGCTCTTTTGTCTGCTTAGGCTGGAGTTGTTCAGGAGGTCTGTTTGTATGTGAGTGAGGGAGTAATTCAGGGTAAGTTGAGGGAGTTTTTTCCAGTCAGTTAGTAGAGTTTTTTCAGAGGTGAGTGAGAGGCTGTTCTGTTCCTTGTGGCTGCAGTTGGTTCAGGTTCCCTAGTGTTTGTCCTAAGGAGTTCAGAGGAGGTGTGAAGTTGTACTCTGGAGTATGCTAGTGTTTGGCAGGTTCCTAGAGAGTTGGTGTTGCTGCTTCTCCTTTAGATGTAGGTTGATAAAAGTGGATTCAGCTAGCTATACGTCTTGGTCAGGTTGCCTGCGTATGTGTGTGCTAGAAGAGAAATTATAGTGAGATCTGTGAGTATAATGAATTTGCAGGTGTTGCAGGTAATCAAGGTTGGTCCAGGAGTTGATCTAGGTGGTTGTAGTAATAGGGTAATGAGAAGTTGATCCTAGATAATTGCAAGTTGCTCAGGGAGTTTTAGTATGTATGTTGCAGATAGTTTGACTAGGTAGCTTAGAGTTGTTTTGGAAGTGGTTATAAGCTGTAGGTTGTTAAAGTGAAGGGGTCTGGTCCTGTTTAGTTTCCTATTTGTTTAAAAGGAAATCAAAAGGAGTGCTGCAGTCTTTTGTATTTGTTTTAAGGTAGTTTCGGTGATTGTTTAGCAGGTCTTGGGTCCTGGAAGAAGTTGTTGAATCGAGGGGTTCAGGTTGTATCAAAGGGTTCTAGTTTGAAATCCTGAAAGGATGGATGTTCCGTCTAAAGAGCTGGGTCTATGCTTGATTAGTGAATCTGTTGTAGCTTGCATCTTTGTGTACCTGTGTTTGTTGCATCGAGTGAAGGTTAATGAAGTTCGGTGATTTTTTATGTATGTTTGGTTTTGGTTCTGAAGTTAAAATGTTAAGGTTTGGTGAAGCCAAGGTCTTTAAATCGCATCTTGATAAAAAATGCTCGTCTTTTGGTTAAATCTTGTTTTCTCCAGCAAGTTATATCTTATGTCTTATCTTCTTTAAGGTATATCTAGTAAAATATACAATATAGAATATGGTTCTCGCCTTAGATCTGCATTATTCATGAAGTACTATAAAAAAAGAGCATTTATTTTGAAGTTCACATCTTGGAAGTGCAAGCATTGTTTATGAAAGGATTTTCCATTTTAAGTTGAACTGGAAGACTATTCTT
This sequence comes from Petunia x hybrida, assembly GCA_037355625.1. Classification (NCBI taxonomy): domain Eukaryota; kingdom Viridiplantae; phylum Streptophyta; class Magnoliopsida; order Solanales; family Solanaceae; genus Petunia; species Petunia x hybrida. The sequence goes on along the minus strand of JBBBVM010001039.1, from coordinate 15,064 downwards.
TCTAATAAAGTTCAAAATTTTAGTTTGTATGTGATGAATTTTTGTAGAAAGCGGAAAAATCTTTCCTCTAAAAAATGATTTTGAAGTACGTCGTTTGCGATCTCTGAAACTTGGTCCCCAACGGAATGGTCTTGGTTAAAGGTCTAATCTCTATCTTATAAAAGCATTAGTCTATGAGATAAATTCATGATAATAAAAGGTAACTCTATTTGCACTTGGAAGCTTGAAATTTTGATCTAGGAGCTCATCATTGGGGTTGTTTGCCTTGGCATACATTTTAATCATAAGTAATCCTTGAGTGTTCTGCTCCCTTTTATTTAAGAAACTTAATTAACTTGGCCCATGAATTCTGCTTGAATATTAATTTAGAGTACTCATCATATATTTTGTGGTATAGAACTATGTTTAGGATGGATGGTGATTATTTATGAAATACAGTGGATTTAATGACTAAGCATGCAAATTGATGTACTTCTCTGAGTATTGTTTCAAGGCATCTGTGTAAAGCAACAAAGTAAAAAAAAACGAAAGCTCAGTTTTATCCTCTTTAACATAAAGTTGTTTCCACTTCCTTATTTTAAGTTTGAGTTATGAAATTGTTGTTCTTGTTCCAAAATAAGCGAATGGGTACGATAAGATGCTCTTGGTGATTTCATTTTGGGAAGCAATTAAGTTTAGAACATTGGCATAAACTTTGTAATGTCGTTCTATTAGTTTGTTCACTCTTTTATGTCATTAGAAAAGTTTCTAATCTTTATCTTATCTATATTTGCATGGAATGCGTTGGGAATTGCAACGAGTTTTAAAACTCAATGCATCTTTTCGGAATCGAGTTAATTTGGATTTGTTGCATATCTCCAAGGCTGTGATCGACAAGTTGCTATCAAGGCTCGCTCGCGAGTTGCATTTTCGGGTTCTACCTTCTCAACTCTCTCTTTCCCGTCCCCTTTAGAAAAGCATGTTATAGGAAGCCCTGAAAACCGGACTAGGACTTTGCAAGTTAGAAGCTTGGTAGGATATCGGCTCTTTTTTTAAAGTTATTATCTTATCGCATGTTTAAAATTGTTTATGCAATTGCTTATCCCGTTTCTTTGGGACGCGCCAATTAATTTAAGGCAATAGAAACCTCTCGTCAATTATTGAGTGCAAAAGAATCAAAATTTATTTAAAATTATTCAATCTTCATTTATTATTTACATTTAAATTAATTATTTATCTATCTATCATTTATTATTTATTTATTTATTTATTCATTAATTAAATTAATTAAGTGGTATTTATTATTAATTTTTTAATTAATCAATTTAGTTATTTAATTTTAACTAATCATTTTGTTTAATCCATTATAACTATATAGTTAATTAATCAATTAATTATTATCTATTATTCTTTATTTAACTGAATTTATATAAATATTTATTTATATTAAGTTATTATCTTTTCATTATTTATATATCCAATTAATCAATTAATCAATTATTATTATTTGTCTAATCATTTATTTTATTCATTTACTTAATTTTATTTAGCATTTGTTTATTTAATTAACTAATTAATCAATTGATCATTATTTAATTATCCATTTAATTAACCTTAAATTTGGTCATTATCTATATAAGTATCGGAATAATTATAATCTTTTCTTATTTATATTTATTCCTAGCGTCTTTGTTTAAAATTAGCTTTATATATATTATTATCCTTAATAAATTCGTGAAAACTGCCGGATTAACCGCATTTAGCGGATTTTCGAAAGTGCTCCCGCAAGGGACCTTCTTTCGAATTTAACAGAACCACTTACCTAAGAATCTCTGAATTAGTTTTCTTTTAAATAAGAAATAAAATTGCACTCTTTAATTAACGTTAGGTTCCTAATAATCCTTAAATTAAGTGGCAACTCCAAAGAAGCCCTTTGGAGTCCCATTTTGTTGAAATTACATCCCGATGCATACATTGTGTGCATTTTTTAGGAGGGTTCAACAGCGTGGCGACTCCGCTGGGGAATAGCATTTAATGGTTCTAACCATAAGGCTTTCACGAATTTGTTTGTTTGTATTGTTTGAATTGTATGCTGATGTATTAGCTTAATTAATCATTGTGTTTGTATGTTGAAACTATCATGATCACATCTATTGTTTATTTGCAAGCATGCTTAGAATAATCTAATTGATTGTCGTGTGTCACGAAAGCATGTCACTACACCATTATTTGTGCACATATATAAACTGGCATCCCGTTCATACTTCCCCCACTCCTGGGAACCTCTTGCATTTTCACCCCAAATATCCGTGAGGTGCGCCCATGCGCACCCGCACTTTCTTCCACTAAAGAACCCTTTTGACGAGTTGGTACACCGGCGGCCATCGTGGGAGTAATTCGACTGCGAGACCGCTTGCCACTCACTTGTTAGCCTCAACCATTAACCCACTCTTAGAATGAGCTTTACGAGCATGCATGCATGCATTTACACCTTAGTATGGACCCGGTCCTTCGTACCGTCTCCATAGTTAGGAAACCTCCCTTACGCCGACGGGTTTTTGAAACCCAATGACAATGCATATTATGTGATGTGTGATAACGAATCCTCAGTCCAAGCCATGTTTTGAGCAAAATCAGATTTAGAATTTTGTCTCTTATTTTGTCTTTTAGGTCAGAAAATTGAAGAATTTAGCAGAATTGAGATCATAATGCAGATTTTTGTGAACAAAACAGAATTGTAGTCCGGGGAAAAGTTAGGCAGATTTGGTTGGTTTGTGTTTTGGAGATGGCCTTGTGTAGTGAGATCTAAGAGGCGAAGCCCCTGGTGTCTTTTAAAGGATTAGTCGGGTCCCTCTCGTGAATGGCTTTGCGTGTGTGCAGGCCTATGCTGAGTGTCCAGCTGCATTCATGATAATTGAAGTATGCTTATCGCATACTAGGAGAATGAAGCCCCTATGTCTATAAACGACCAATGGGGTCCCTCCTTGAAGACTAGTGCGGTCTTGGCTACCTAGGAAACTGAGAGGCTTGATCAAAGCCGAGGACCAGTGAGGAGCCCTATGAACAAGGTCTGTGAGCCTTGCAAAACCTAGGAAGCTGAGAGGCTTGTTCAAAGCCAAGGACCAGTGAGGTTTTATTTGTAAAGGTCAATTGGAACCTTTTATGATTTGCAGTCTGGTATCGTGAAGGCGGAAATTTCACCCCTGGATGTTGTAAAATATTTGGGAGTTGTGCTTGGAGGAGCGTTGATGTTTGCAAAAGGTATAGAGGTTTGTTTCAGGTTTTAGGCATTTGGGTTTAGAAATTGGGTGCAGCTGTTGTGGAGAGCATGAGTTGTGTTAGAATTTCGAGTTGACACCAACTTTGGGAGATAGTTGCGATAACGGAATTGCAGTGTCAAGGCGGAGAGATGATTGTTATCAATTATTGTTATTTATTGCTTACTCTAAGTCTGAATTGCTCAGAACTGGCATGAACTATTTTTCGTTACCATTTATTTGCGCGATTAGGTTTACCTCTAGCACAAAAAGGTACCTTGCAGGGTAGGACACGTTTGCATTTTATCTACGCTCAATTACTTGTGTTTGCCACATGTCAAATTATTTGTCTAATATGCGATTACTTGCTAAATATGTGTTGCTCGCCTCAAATTTGTTGGCACTGATTGCGCTGTAATTAAATTTGTTCGGCGGTATGGTAAGATAAACGTTATGTTACTTCAACCTATCTTCTGTAAAAGTTAACCATTTTATGAAGTTGTTTATTCACCTATCATCTGAATTCATGCATACCATTATTTAAAATGCCTTTCAAATGTCATTTTGTTTATCTTAACCCCAGTCTTGTCATTTTGTAAAGCATTGTTTAGCGTCATATTTTAAAGTATTCGTAAGTGTGTTTCCCTTTTTGAAAATAACTTAAGAGTTAAACAAGCATTTTTGCATCTGGTTGGCTTTAACAAAATGAGTATCTTGCTCAAACTTTTGGCGTCTTTTCAGTTCGGTCTCAAGTTTTTCTTTTGGAATAATTTGGCCCGTCAGTTTAATCTTTAATAAATTTTTATTAAATTCGGTATGCGTTGCTAAAGGGCTAATTGTTTTGAACATCAAAAGTGGACCTATGGCTCGTGATTGACTTAAAAGAAAGTGATGAATCCAACCAAGACAAGGTTAACAGGGTCCAAGCAACCGTAGCAAGCTTGGAAAAGTAGAACTACGCACGTTCTGAATTCCAAAGGAGGGATATGTAGGCTCCTCCGTCGGGCTCGACCCTTTAGTGTTTAAATTTTAAATCTCCCAAAGATAGAAACTGGGGCAAATTTTGCAAAGCAAGCAGAAGTCGTGAGAGATTACAACTGGGGAAGCTTTTGAAAAACAATTTAAAGAATCAGAATTCATAACTGGGGCAGAATTTTGCAAAAAGAAAGTTGAAGACATTGAGTTGGTTTGGTCGTTATTAGAAGCAGTTTTCAAGGATTGGTGCAGACTTTCATTTTGCAAGCAAGAATTGATAGTCGAGCAAAGAATTGATGTTCAATATAAGCCGACCATTTTAGCAATTTGTGCCAAAATGGTCTAGCACGCATACTGATTTGGTAAAAATTTCCAAAATTATTTTTTCAATTCTTGTGTTGAAAGATCAAATTTTTTTGATCATTAAGTTTTGCACCTTCAAATACTTTACTCCTTTGTTGAGTTGGGAATTTGGTCCCATCTATTCGGCCTATTTTATACTTAAAATCCTTATGCACGCATTGCTATTTTACGTATTAACTTGCTTTTGTTCAATGTGTAGAATTCATTTGTTAAAGGTTGGCTAGCATTGAACACTGAAATGGCTAAGAATCTGCATCAATGACAAAACAACATGGCATAGCAGCTTCAGGCAACCAGTTCTGGTATGGGTATCTTGCAAGTGCAAAATAATGATGTTGAAGAACATGTGGTCCAAAGGAAAAGGATCGTCAACTTTGTAAACACTAGCAAACCTTTGACAAATACAAGCTTTACCTCTAATCCACCTTACTTAATAATGCCTAATTACCCAATGCCTATACATTCTATATATCCACAAATCCCGCAAGAATATCTTACCAATCCAAGTGCTTGGCCAGCTGCAACTTTATACTAACCGCCTTTTGTCACTATGCCTGCTGTGGGGAGTCAATCAAATCAGGTGATAGTGCGCCAACAAGAATTGCCTAGAAAAGAAGTTGAGACAACTGATTTACATAGCATGAAGAGACAAATCCGTAATATGCACAAGGTCATTAGAGATGAATTGCGCTCTAGGAACATTCAGAGTTTATGTTATGAAGACTTATGCATTCACCCGGACATTGAGCTTCCACATGGGTATAAGATACCAAAATTCAACACTTTTGATGGAAAGGGGAACCCCTATGCTCATTTGAAAGATAATTGCAGCAGATTGATTGGAATTGGCAAGAATGAAGCTTTGCGGATGAGATTTTTCATTTAAAGTTTATCAGGAATGGCACTTGCATGGTATACCAAACAAGATTTTTCCAAATGGCACACATGGGAGGATATGGGTCATGACTTTGTGGAACAATACAAGTTCAACATAGTAGGAGATCCCGATGTGTTTGATATGCGCAGCATTAAGAGGATGTCTCATGAGTCTTTTGCAGAATATGCTATGAGGTGGAGGTTAGAGGCTTCTAAGATGCATCCTCCCTTGCCTGAGGATAAGCGAATAGCAGCTTTCATCGACATTCAAGAAGGCATATACTATGCCAAAATGGTCATCAATAATGCAAGCAGCTTCTCTGAATTGATCGAACTGGGAAAAATGATAGAAGAAGGCATTGCAACAGGAAAAATTCCTTCTGGTTTATTTGGGTACACCACTCAATTAGAGAAACCCTAAAATTTACAAGGCTCTCAAAGTCAGTTTCAACAATCATATTCTGATTATCCGGTGTCAAAGAAGAGGAAGTCGAATACATTTACTCCTCTAGAAGAGTCTGTGACGAGCATATTTGAAAAATTGCAAGCTGAAGGAATTTTGCAACCAAGGAAAGGAACAATTCCTAAGTACTTGCCTCCACACTTTGATCCGTCAAAGCATTGTGCTTATCATTCAAATATCCAAGGTCATGATACTGAAGAATGCAGTGGCTTGAGATACAAAATTTAAAGCTTAATTGATAATGGACAAAATAATAGTGCAAGATGATCCATTACGTGGTAATTGCAACATTCCTCCCGCAGGCACAACTTTTGTTAAAGGCGAGGTATCAATCCCAAGATAATCAAAGAAGAAGCAGGTTTGCAAGCTAAGAAGACCGAAAAGATCGTATTTTTGCAGTTTAAAATGGCATTTCATTGCCCAACTATCTTATGTTTTAACTACTATGTCGCAATTTTATTCATCCTATTTGTAATGAACCACGTTATGTTTTGCTACCCTTATTGGGTTGAGTCCCAAAGTCAATGAAATTTCATTTTTCCCAAATAAGCGAAGACAAAGCAGTTTTAGATGGGTTCTCGTGCGCAAAGGGAGAGTTTCAAGAATGTCAGATTTTCGTTGCAACAACACATTTGATTGCCATGCACGCAAAATGCAGATTTGAAGCCAAATTAGGTGTTCAAAAAAGCCAACCCTTATTTGATCAAAAACTAAAAATTATTCTTTGATTAAACAGGGGAAAATTTTGCATTTACCGTTCAGCATCAAGGTGGAAGGAGCAATGCAAAGTGTCGCGACTTCCTAGAAATTTTATAGTGCATACAATTTTTCTTTGAATGCTGAAATCTCAAGCAGCAAAATGATAAGAACTTGCAACTATTAGTTCCTCGAAGAATATTTCCTTATCGCATATGTAGAACAACTCTATTTCTCTCTTTGTAATTTTATCTTTTGCTCGATTATCGCATCACCAGCACAAGCCAGACGATTTCATGATTTTGGAAGATATAGGGTTTATCCACCCACAAATAGGATATCTTGGGTCCTTCCACCCACAAATAGGATATCTCGGGTCTTTCCACCCACAAATAGGATATCTTCGTGTTCTTCCACCCATAAATAGGATATCTCGGGTCATTCCACCCAGAAATAGGATATCATTGGATCCTTCCACCCACAAATAGGGTATTCGGGTCATTCAACCCAGAAATAGGATATCATTGGGTCCTTCCACCCACAAATAGGGTATTCGGGTCCTTCCACCCACAAATAGGATATCTCGGGTCCTTCCACCTACAAATAGGATATCTCGGGTCCTTCCACCCACAAATAGGATATTCGGGTCCTTCCACCCACAAATAGGATATCTCGGGTCCTTCCACCCACAAAAATAGAATCTCTCGGGTTCTTCCGCCGACAAATAGGATATCTCGGATTCTTCCGCCCACAAATAGGATATGCAAGTTTCTTTCAAGTAAATGATTAGTCTAAGACAAGTCGGCTGAAGCACCGCTTTCGGAGTGTTTCGCAATTTCGGTTGTATTGCAATATTGGCATATTATGTTTAAATTACATTGATAGTCTAAGATAAGTCGGCTGAAGCACCGCTTTCGGAGTGTTTTGCGATGTCGGTTGTCTTGCAATATTGGCATATTATGTTTAAATTATATTAATAGTCTAAGACAAGTCGGCTGAAGCACCGCTTTCGGAGTGTTTCGTGATGTTGGTTGTCTTGCAATATTGGCATGTTATGTGAAAATTATATTGATAGTCTAAGACAAGTCGGCTGAAGCAACGCTTTCGGAGTGTTTCGCTATGTCGGTTGTCTTGCAATTTCGGCACGTTATATTTAAAATAGATTGATAGTCTAAGACAAGTCGGCTGAAGCACCACTTTCGGAGTGTTTCGCGATGTCGATTGTCTTGCAATATTGGCATGTTGTATTTGAAGTAGATGATAAAAATAGACCATTCGACTTGAGACATCATGTCTCGTTAGTCAACTTATCTTATGAAAGCCTTGAATTTGACAAATTCGTTCTCAATTTACTTATTGTCTTACTTTACTATTTCAGAATAATGATCAGCTTAAAGGTTCTCCGGGCGGAGCATCTCGTCAGTTGGTCGAAGGAAGAACTTATGGATGATATCACAACCCGCATTTACAATTTTATGTTATCACTCTTTTATTTCTCATTCCTATTATTATAGTTTATTGGCAGTTGCTCGCTTACCGTTTGTCAAGTTTATTACAGGATTTTAGAGACGCTGCAGCAGCATTTGGAGCATAACGTGGAACTCTTTCTTAGCAGTGAACTGGGGCTATCGTTGATGTGAGCTAGACTCGTCAACGAGGGTCTGAAGAATTCCACTCGAACAAGCAAGTCTTACCTAATCTTTCATTTCAGATTAGGCATCAGTTTGAATTCTTTCCTATTCGTGTGTCTTTTCTTTTGTCAATCGTGCGAGTCTTTGTATCTAAGTGTCGTCGAACTACATATGGCCTGATTCCATTCAGTCCGAGATATGTAGGCAACTCGAAAACCGGAGTTCGGCGATAAGCCTCGCCTTTTGGTTCTTGGAATCAAAAGTCTGTTGCTTTATCGTGACAAAATTGGCTTTTCCGTTAACTTCTTTACCCTGAAAACTCTTTCATCCTTTTAAGGTAAAGAGGGGTCGCTGTTGACATCCAATTTTGTCCCGAAAATTTTAATTAAATATCTAATTATCTAATTAATGGACAATTTGTAAAATTAAATGTAATTGTTTGATTTCTATGGAAAAGGCCAAATTTTGCAAAGCGTAGCTTAATTCCTATCCTGCTCGTGCAATCCCCTCCACTTCTTAATTTATTTCAGAAAGAGGCCAAATGTGAAAGACATAAGCTAAATTCAGCCTGCCCTGCGCAACCCCTTTGATTTTCAATTAATCTTTAGTAAAAGGGGCTAAAATCATTCTAATCCTAAATACTGGCCTATCTACGCAACAACACTATATCTGAATATATGCACACACCCGTTACATTTCAGCCCTTTTCCCATTTCAGTTTGACCCAGTTTCAAAATCCCTAAACCCGCGATCAACCCGTCAATAAACCCGATTCCTGAATCATTTTCCCCCCAAAAACCCTTGAATCCGTCCAAGAACTTGTACCTGTTGGTCCCCTCCTCCTTTCTACCTCACCAATTTCGTTCCAAAACCGCGTTTTCAAATCTCACGCGTCCATTTTGAACGCGAATCAATCCGAGTCGTGAGATGTCATAACGTCCATATTTCCCTTTGAAATCAAAGTTAAACCAGTACGATCTGAAGGATTATACGATTTTAACCCTGCTTTCAAAAGGAAAAAGAAAATGAGCAAGGATTATTTGGGGTATTCAAAGGGATCCGAAACCCTAGCCTATTGAGGTATATATTCATCCACTCTTTCATTTTTTAGGGAGAGTTTTTTAGTTCTGGAGGCAGTGCATAAAAGACATAGATATTTTTGTTTCAAGTTTTTTAAGTTCATAGTGTCATTACCACTACTTTCTGGGTCGTCGCTTCATTACATTTGTCATCGCCTTTGCTCGCGTCGCTTAGTCGAGTCGCATTTCTCCTCGGATCCCTCGCCCTTAGTTCACTGCACCGCAGCAGGTAACAAGCTTGCTCCAACTCTTTTTCTATGTGAATTTTAACTGTAGTACGTTACTATGTTAAAAAATCATGTTTGAAATATGTTTGAACTCTTGAAGTGTTAATTTAGGATTAAAGTCTCAATCTTTACTGTCTGAGTGTGTTATAAACTCAAATAATATATTAGGATCATTACCTGAATGTTTCAGGGTGAAAATTCTACTTTTCTCCGGCCCCCTTTTTTCATTTTCTTCCTCACTGTGTTTTTGCCTTTTCTCTGTTAATGTTCCGTTGTTTTGCTGCTTCACTTAATGAAGATGAGCTTATATGCTCTTCTTCACCACTGCCATTCATTTAACTTTTTTGTCTTTTTCCTTATTTTTTGTTTTCTTTTATTTTATTTTTTTTTTATTAACAAAAATTAAAACGGTGCCCTACGATATTCGAAATAATTCCAACTTTTGCATACAATTTGTACAAAATATATGTAACATACTCGCGAAGGCGGATCTCAAATCAGACTCCCGAAACTCAAGATGCGAATTTAAATGAAAAGAAGTCAAATTATTTAACTTTCGGCATTTTAGCGGAAACTAGCCGAACAACATCGAAATTCACTTTCGAAAGTTTACAAAAATCACAAATAATCGTACGAACCTAACGGCGCTTTCGGATTTCGAATCGGAGCTCATTCGTCAAAACCGAGCTCGAAAAATCTCTTTTTAATATTTATCGCCAATAAAAACTGAAACCTTCATCCGATGCCTACCAAACGAGGTTTGATTTAGCTCAAATTTTACTGACAGGTCCTAATGGACATTACGAATATTTTAAAATTATCGGTACGCCAATCGGAGTCCTAACTTCTGAAACGACTGACCGAGGTCGTTTCACCAATAAATCTTTGAACATTCTCGGAAGGTTCATGGACTAGTTCTAGTGCATATCCAGCCATCCTAAAGAATTTCATCTCATATTCTAAAATCTGACAAGCTACCTATCCAATCTACTCAAATTGGCAACTTTTTTCATCTCGCTCGCTGCGCGAAAGGAACTTTTCCACGAATCTAAAAGAAAAATCGAACTAAGTTAGCTAATAAGAGAGCGGTCCACCAATTTAAGGCTGGACCCCTGAAACTGGAAAGCAGTATAATCAACACCATACTGCTCGATATAATCAACAGCCTGAAGGATACACTGTCATCACTTTATTTTTAAAAAACTTACACAGGAATTATTTGATTCATGGCCTAAGAACATCATAAGGTTCGATTGGGTTGAATAATGCAGCCTCTTGAGACGCTCGGACCGAAATGTTACCGCGGCTAGCTTACCAGCCAGAACAACTAGAGGCACAACACATGCTGCTTCAGGAAGATAATTTACTGGGGCAACATAAAGGACTGGAATACGAGCTCCCTGAGACCGAATATCTCCATCTGCGGCAACCTAATAAGTTGCGTAGCGAATAATAGGTTCTTGCAGTATCTGCGCCGCCAAGATTTTTATTAAAAGCATCATCGAGAGCCAAGGGAACCACAAGGTCTTGCTCCTATTGCCCACCACGAGCCGGTACAGTTGGGGCCTCTGCAGCTGACGTCATCACGATCCACCATTCTCGGGGCTTGGGCAGCGCTAGCCCAAGGCTAGACTACTTCGTCCTGAACTCTTACCCTTTTCTGATTTGTCACACGAGGGATCACAATTATTACGAAGGAATTAATGAAAATATTTATGCATCCTAGACCGACGCACAATCAGAAAAGAAGGAAGTGAAACTTCTTAAAAGCCATCATAGCCTCTTGTAGATAAGTACGGACGTCTATGTACCCATCAGCGAGACTCTACTAGACACTGCCTTAGTCTTGATAGACTCTAAACTAGGCTCTGATACCAACTGACACGACCCAGAATCCGGCTAGGCCGTGCGGGCACCCAACATCCTCCCCTAGACCCGTCGGGTGAACCCTTACCAGTTAAATTAGAAAATAAATATAACTCAATTCATAAATAAGAACAAGACTTAGAAAAAGCACAGACATACAGATACCTCTAAGCTGTACAAAAGAAATTATAGCTGACTACCCAACATACTAGGGTTAGGGCTATGCAAACTAGACATCTAAGAGTACAAAAGAAGACAGATACCTAGTATGTTGGGTAGTCAGCTGTAATTTCTTTTGTATAGCTTAGAGGTATCAGTATGTCTGTTTTTTTTCTAAATATTGTTCTTATTTATGAATTGAATTATATTATATTTATTTTCCTAATTTAATTGGTAAGGGTTCGTCCGACGGGTCTAGGGGAGGATGTCGGGTCCCCGCATGGCCTAGCCGGATTTTGGGTCGTGTCAGTTAGTATTAGAGCCCGGTTTAGAGTCTATCCAGACTAAGACAGTGCCTAGTAGAGTCTCAATTATGGGTACGTAGACGTCAGTACTTTTCTACGAGAGGGTATGATGGAATTTAGGAAGTTTCACTTCCTTCTTTTCTAATTGTGCATTGGTCTAGGATGCAAAAGAATTTCGTTAATTCCTTCATGGTAATTGTGGACCCTCGTGTGACAAATCAACAAAGGGTAGGAGTTCAGGACGAAGCAGTCTAGCTTTGGGTTAGCGCTGCTCAAGCCCCAAGAGTTGTATAGCATGCTAACGATCCAATTGCGGAGGCCCCAGTTATACGAGCTCGCGATGGGCAAGGGAGCAGGGCCTTATGGTTCCCCTGGCTCTCGATGGTGCTTTTATGAGAATCTTTGCATCACAAATATCGCAACAACCTCCATTCCTTAGGCAGCTCATCATATCGCCGCATATGCAGAAGTTCGGTCTCAGGGAGCTCCTGTTCTAGTTCTTAATGTTACCGCAGTAATTTATTTTCTGGAGGCAGCATGTGTTGTGGTTGTAGTTATTCTAGCTAGTTAGCTAGCCCATGTAATAGTTCGGTCCAAGTTTCCGAGGGGCTAAATTATTTTATCCAGTTGAGCCTTTCGATATCCTTCAGGCTCTCGGTTATCTCAAGAGGTATAGTGTTGATTATTCTGCTTTTTGGTTTCAGGGTCTAGTCTTGGATTGGTGGATCACTCATTTATTAGCTAGGCAGGGCTTGCCTAAGCTGACTCGATGCGAGTTTTCTCGTAGATTCATGGAAAGGTCCTGTCACGCAGCGAGCGAGACGAAAAGAGCCGCTAATTTGAGAGTATTTGACGGGATAGCCTGTTGGTTTTAGAATATGAGATTGAATTCTTCAGGATGGCTGGATATGCACTAGAATTAGTCTAGGAGCCTTCCGAGAAGATTCGAAGATTTATTGGTGACCTTTCTCCTTCCATAAGATCCTAGATGGCTTGAGAAATTGGGGTTGGGACTTCATTTGATGTTGTTGTTGATATTGCTCAAAGGTATTAGGCATACCATAAGTTAGAGAATGAGAGCAAGAGAACCCATAGCCTGGTGGCACCATACCTCTTTTGGAGGTAAGAGTTTGATTATTTTGGGAGGTTACTTGCCAGATTATCTCAGCTTGTAGAGCGAGTTTCTCAGAGTACGCGAGTAGTTCATCAAGATTAGACTCAGCTTTTCTCTTTGTAACTTTAAACAATCTGGCCAGCATCCATTTTATGCGAAAGGTGTTATAGTTGACATCCAATTTTGTCCCGAAAATTTTAATTAAATATCTAATTATCTAATTAATGGACAATTTTGAAAATTAAATGTAATTGTTTGATTTCTATGGAAAAGGCCAAATTTTGCAAAGCGTAGCTTAATTCCTATCCTACTGGTGCAATCCTCTTCACTTCCTAATTTATTTCAGAAATAGGCAAAATGTGAAGACATAAGCTAAATTCAGCCTACCCTGCGCAACCCCTTTCATTTTCAATTAATCTTTAATAAAAGGGCTAAAATCATTCTAATCCTTAATACTGGCCTATCTACGCAACAACACTATATCAGCATATATGCACACACCCGTACATTTCAGCCCTTTTCCCATTTCAGTTTGACCCGGTTTCAAAATCCCTAAACCCGCGATCAACCCGTCAATAAACCCGATTCCTCAATCATTCCCCCTCCTCCCCCCCCCCCAAAAAAAAAACCCTTGAATCCGTCCAAGAACTTGTACCTGCTGATCCCCTCCTCCTTTCCACCTCACCAATTTCGTACCAAAACAGCATATTTCAAATCTCACGCATCCATTTTGAACGCGAATCAATCCGAACCGTGAGATGTCATAACATCCATATTTCCCTTTGAAATCAGAGTTTAAACCAGTATGATATGAAGGATTATACGATTTTAACCCTGGTTTCAAAAGGAAAAAGAAAATGAGCAAGGATTATTTGGGGTATTCAAAGGGATCCGAAACCCTAGCCTATTGAGGTATATATTCATCCCCTCTTTCATTTTTTAGGGAGTGTTTTTTTAGTCTGGAGGCAGTGCATAAAAGACATAGATACTTTTGTTTCAAGTTTTTTTAAGTTCATAGTGTCTTACCGCTACTTTATGGTCGTCCCTTTGTTACATTTGTCTATCGCTATTGCTCACGTCGCTTAGTCGAGTCACATTTCTCCTCGGATTCCCTCGCCCTTAGTACGTTACTATGTTATAAAAAGTCATGTGTGAATATGTTTGTAAACTCCTGAAGTGTTAATTTAGGATTAACGTCTAAATCTTTACTGTCTTAGTGTGTTAGTTTGATCTTAAATTGCGATGGCGAATTTAGTTTCATATGCTGGTTCCTTGTTTCTTATTCTCTCTGTTTAAGTGTGTAGTTTCTGATTAGGATTCAAGGGAATGGAGGGCAGGTATGTTCTGGATAAAGAGGTGTTGTTCTAGTAGTCAGTAAGTGTGTGTGTGTGCTTTGAGTTCAGGGGATTAGTTCCCTGTTTGTTTGAACGCTTGCAGGTTTACCAAGTGGTTTTGTGTGTGAATGAGAAGGTGTATGATAGTGTAATCTTAGAAGCAGTTCTTTGGAGTTTTTTCAGCTTGTTTCAAAGGGTGCAGGGATGTCAGTTGTACCCTGGTTTGTTTGAAGAAGGGCTGGTGTATGTGAATGTTTGGTTAGGAGGCTGTCAGGTAAGGTTTGTTTCAGGGTGTTTTGTTTGGTGTGTGCAGGAATGTCTATGGGTCTCTGTTTCTTTGTTTGGTTCATGAAAGAGGAGCTCTTTTGTCTGCTTAGGCTGGAGTTGTTCAGGAGGTCTGTTTGTATGTGAGTGAGGGAGTAATTCAGGGTAAGTTGAGGGAGTTTTTTCCAGTCAGTTAGTAGAGTTTTTTCAGAGGTGAGTGAGAGGCTGTTCTGTTCCTTGTGGCTGCAGTTGGTTCAGGTTCCCTAGTGTTTGTCCTAAGGAGTTCAGAGGAGGTGTGAAGTTGTACTCTGGAGTATGCTAGTGTTTGGCAGGTTCCTAGAGAGTTGGTGTTGCTGCTTCTCCTTTAGATGTAGGTTGATAAAAGTGGATTCAGCTAGCTATACGTCTTGGTCAGGTTGCCTGCGTATGTGTGTGCTAGAAGAGAAATTATAGTGAGATCTGTGAGTATAATGAAT
>JBBBVM010001038.1:0-188331 GCA_037355625.1 Petunia x hybrida | reverse complement strand
GTGAGATGATGCCCTACCTTATAACCTTTAAGCGAGTTGGTTAAATAAAATAAGATTGGGTGGATCAACAGATGAAGCTATTCTAGCAAAGTGGTAGTGAATGTAATGTTACAAGGTCGGGATTCAGGGTTCGATTCTGCGGTGACTATTCACAATCCTATATTTTTAGCAAGCATTCAATTATTAATTTTGTATTAACAGCCTTTATTTTTCATAACGTGCTTTTAATTTAATAAGCAAGCTATACATGTTAATTTTTTAACTATTCTCTTGAATTTCTAATGCCTTCATTGACCCATCAGGCAACAACATTAGTAAATTTTTTAAGTCTATTATTCATTGATCCATCAAACAAGGCTAAAAACTATGGAGGAATATCTAAAAAGGCTTTACTTGACACAACAACCAAAAATTATCCGGAGATTCCACACAAAGGGTCGAGAAAAAGCACTAGCAATATTTCTAAGTCCTTCATCTTGTGATTTTACACATGTCATTTATTCTTGATAATATATTGGTATTTATATATTAGTCTGTAATTTCCTAAATTAATTCCTTTCTTTTTTTTAGTTACTACATAAGTTATTTTATATTATTAAAATTTAGGTAAATTATTTTTTATCAAATATTTTTTAATTGATTACTTTAAACAAAATATTTGGTTGATTTTCCCCAATTGATTAAATTAAATAAATTAAGAGTCACAAGGGTTCATGAAAAAATTTCAAAATTTATCTTCCCTCCCCCAAATTTGAGATGAAAACTAAACAATTTAAACTTAGAATTCCTAACTAAAGTAGCTCCCTCTCCAAATTTGAACCTCAACCCTAACTCCTCTCCATCGTTTCATCTACATCCCCTGCTAAAAATACCAAATTTGACGCCTTAATTCTAATAGACATTATGGCCTGGACTAAGAACCCACTCAGTATGGGTAAGAAGGTGACCCGAAAATGAAAGTTGTTATTCGTAGAACCTTTAAGCCGTCCATATACGAGATCAAGAAGCATAGCCGAAATTCTATCCGCCAGTAAACCTTCTGTAAACGGTGCGAAAGATGGAAAAAGGAAGAAGCCTGTAGTAGTTGAAGAATCTTCAAACGATGATTCTGAGTGCGTTCCTAACTCTGGAGATGAAGAAATGGAAGAGGAAGAAAGTGGTGAGGAAGAAAATGGTGAAAAAGAAAAGGAAAATGGATTAAAAGAAACTTGACAGGAAGAAATGGGAAAAACTGGTTGAAGAGAAAGATCGTGGAGATGACAACATATAAGATATCATCATGCAGGATGTAGAGAGGACCGTCCATGAGGTACTTTTTTCAATGCTTATGTCAAGAAAATGCTTTCTCTTTATTTTGTGGTTTAATCGAACGATTACTGATTAAATTAATCTATAGAATAATTCATGGTTCCTGATAATGTGTAGGAAGAATATGTTAATGAAGAGGATCTTGATAAACCCTCAATACCTGACTGTGTGGGGGAGATTGACATATCCTCTTACCGATTCAAGACACCTATGGATAAATATGGTCCTGCCCCTGGGAGAACAACCCAAAGATGTTCGTTGCAAAAATTTGACGAATTTAAGGTGCTGTTAAAGAAATATAATATATATAAAGACTTTGAGGTGAGTTGTTTTGGTCAGTTCCTAGACATGAGTACCAAATGGAAATTCAATGGAGAACTAGTTTCCAATATCCTTATCCGTCAAATAAAGGACTGCAAGAAGCGACACGAGATATGGTTCATATTCAACGGCAAGCCACTTTGTTTTGGCATGAGAGAATATGTGATCGTGACTGGTCTTGAATGCTAGGCTATGTCCTCCGAAGAAGAGGTCAATTTGATCCTGAAATGTCCTAATGCTCGTGCATTTTTGAGAAAATTACTTAATGGTAAAAAGAAAATAATGGGGCCAGACCTTGAGATAAGAATAGAGTCCGATGACTTTGACACTTTACCCAAGTTCAAGATGAGCATGGGTTGGTTTGTGCATATGATACTAATGGGACCCCCTAACAACAAGTTTGTGTATAGTACTTGGATAATGTTTGCAGACGATTTAGAGTTCTTTGGGAACTATCCATGGGCCACTGTAACCTTTTCGTTTATGTTGAAGAGCTTAAAGAATAAGCCCAAACTTACGTTAGATAATGACAATATCACTCCCGTTTATAAGTTGCAGATTATTGGTTTCTCCTATGCCTTCCTGGTATAAATCTTTCAAATTTCTTTAATTTTTCTTGTTCTTGTGTGTGTTTAAATTGATAAGTTGGCATAATGGACTGATTTTAATTCTTTAATTTAAGGCTTGGATTTATGAAGCTATACCTTCAATTGGAAGTATTATCCACAAAGAATGTGAGCCGACGGTGCCAAGGATGTTAAAGTGGCAGTGTGAAAAGATGGTGGCGTGGTGGCAAGCAGTTGATCCATATAGCGAATGTGAAGGTGACCATGTAGTGTAAGCTAAAGACAATTTCGTTTTTATTTTCATTTTCATTCGATCATATGCTCGTTACTGCTTTTATATTTGTTCTACAGCCGGAGGTGCATCCGTTCCTTGTGCCTACTTTCCGGGAATCAGACCTAGTTTCTTTGAGGGAATTTAGGCCACTCCCCGATGTACCTGATGAAAAAATCAATAGGTTGAGGAAAGAGTTGGAAGGGGCAAGAAAAATAATAAAGGCACATGCTGTGGAGCAAGACAATCAACTGTCCCAACCAACACACCATACATCTGGAATGGATGATAGTTCTTTAGTAATACAACATGGTGGTGTAGAAGAGCAGTGAGATAGAGGTGGTGTAGGTGATGCTTTTGTAGAAGATGTTGGAGATGTTGGATTGAAGAGACTGAAGATAGAGGTGGTGGAAGTGATGCTTTTCTAGGAGAAGCTGGAGTGGAAGAGGGGTGGATTTAGAGCTTGTGCAAGTGATGTTGTTGGGGCCTCAAGTGGCACTGGAATTTGCAGACAGTATGGCACCGATCAAAAACTGCAATACAGTTGCTAGAAAGAGTACAAAGTGTCGAGGCTATCAATGTTGGCCTTCTTAAAAGATTGCAAGAGCTGAATGAGAAAAGTGATGCGAGCGTAGGCGGTGTATGTGAGGAGAGTGGAGGGTGCTGAAAAGGAAACAAATATCAGGGCCAAAGGAGAGTGAGTAATCTAATGGAAGTTGATCTGTACAAACCTGTTGATAGAGAGAAGAGGAGATCATTCTTTTCCTGGCGGAGGAGTAAGCCAGTGAACTATATGTGGGTGTTTGCATGAAGCGCGACTGGAAATGGTTCAAGGAGTTCAGCAGACTTGGCGCTTGGCTGGAAAGTGATGTAAGTTAAATTCATATAAGTCGGGTGCATATTTGATTATTATTATTATTATTATATTAATTTATATTACTTGATGTATGAATTTGGTGATACGTATTTTACATCTTTGTGCAGCACCTGGAAGAAATAATGGCGCTGATGCGAAGGCACATGCAAGATTACTTTGACTACTACAATCCAGGGGACATCATTGATGATGCATCTTTTATGTCAAAATCTGCGTGACATCTACGGTGAGATTGTTATTAACTGTACTGCAAAAGATAAAGACATTGAAGATGTGATACAATAATATGAATTTGATACCGCTGTACTGAAATATGTGGTTGGTGCTCACCCAATTCCATATGGTAAGCCTTGGATAGAAGCAAAAAGTCTATTTTGCTTGTGGAACATTGAAAACAAGCACTATGCCACCCTTGTTTTTCTCATTGACGATGCTACGATTGAGATTTATGACTGCAATCGCAAAGATTACATAAGGAATGCTTAGAACTGATAGTGCCCATCAGTAAGATGTTTCCAAGGTTGATCAAATCCTCAGGAAAATTTGATCATTTGACTCAAAATAAACTGGCCAAGCCATGGGAGGTTAGGTATATCGAGGGTATCCCACAAGTCGAAAGAGCTGAATCATGTGCTATTTATGCCTTGAAATTCATCGACTTTGTTATGACTGGTCAATCTATGGAGGGTTTGAACGAGAACACGATTCATAATTTCAGAGAAAGATTTGCATTTGATATGCATCATGAGGATTTCGAACCATAATATGCATGTTTGTTTAGCTTTTTTGGTTAGTTTTGGAACAATCAGTTGTATGATCTTATTGATCTTTTATTTATCCTATGTACTCGTTATTTTCTTGGTTATTATGGAACAATCACTTGTACTCGTTATTTTTGTTGAGCTGAAATCACATAGCACTCTTATTTTCATTTGAACAAGACTTTTAATAATTAACAAACATGCTCTAATGATCAAACACCTCAAATTATATGATTCATCCCCTGCATTGTCCATTAATTTTACGTCTAAATTCAAATAGCACTCGTTATTTTCATTAGATCAAGACTTCAACAGTTAACAAACATGGTCTAATGATAAAAAAACTCAAATCACATGATTCATCCCCTGCATTGTCCCTTAATTGAAGGTCTGGAAATTTTGAATGAACGGAGCATTAACATTGAGTTTTTATGAACATTGCTAACGAATAACTATGATTCTTAACTTAAATAAAGACATAGACAATCAACAAGTGCCTTCTATTACACAGATGTTTGATTAACTCAAAATTAAGTTAATATAATTCAAGAACATAGACACCACAAATCTAATAAGCATCCTTCATTTATCATTCATCACAAAAGATTACACATGCGCATAAATACGAACTGCTAGATAACCAAGGAAAATATCAAACAAACTTCCAACTATAACACCCAAAACATAGGACTTTCCCAAAACATATCGACTTGAAGCACCTTTCCTCCCAGACGGCCATTCAATTCCACAATCCTTCTGGTAGTTGTTGTAAGCTTCAAAGGCTTGCTCATAAGATTGGAATGACTGGAAGTAGCTTCCCTTTACACCATTAGTCATATAGGAACACTCAGACCATGAATGGTATATACCTAGCCTCCTACCACGATACACAACATAAAACTTAGGTATCTTCATACTTGAAATAAGATGGAAAAAAAAGAAGATGAAGCTCTAGATGATATCGAAATGATGAAAAATGAGAGAGAAGATGTAAGTTTCTTTTAGGGATTCATTACATAAGCCCCTTTTATATATTATACATAAGTTGGGAAGGGGGTATTTTGGAAGGTATTTGTACATAGTATGTAAGAGTACCTTATATGGTATTGGAGGTGTATATACTTGGTTAAGTATTAAAAAAGAAATACAGACGTGATTTTTTTTTATTCTTCAATACAAGCGTGCTGCTTTTTTTATTTCTTCCATGCATTGAGCAGTCAAACTAATAATTATATTAACCATTCCTAACGTTAACGGTAGTAATTAGGAGGGGTTATAACGGGACTAATAACGCGTGAAAGTGACCATTATACCCCCAATTCTCTAGTGAAATGACGAATTTACCCCAGTACGACCATTAGTACCAAAAAAAGTATGGTCACATATCATTTTCCATGAAAATTAGCTAGGGATTCTTTTGAGTTAGTGTAGCCAGGGGAAGTCCAACTAATTTTGTAGCCTAAAACCAAGTTTTAGTAAGAGGCCTTAAACACAATAGTTGACCAAATTTATATATTTGGTTTGTTGAACTTTTTTCTAGCTTTTTAAATAGTCATTAATTAATTTATCTAAAGTTTCTTTTTGATTTTGTTGATGTCAGGTTAGACGTTATTAATTTTAGTTTGAACAAATTATTTAATTGCGTCTAACATTATAAAAATTATGAATATTTTGTTATGAGTAATATATTTATTTAATTAATAATATTCAGTTCTAGAGTTGTATAGATCAACGTATGCCAAGAGAAATTAACGTAAAATTCAAATTAGAGAATACCGAGTTGGAGCTTACTAATATATTTATAATACTTTTAATGTTTGAGTTCATTAAGCTACAAAAATAAGTATTTTGATTTTATAATCTCATATGACTTGCTATTTAACTTATGAATCAATGAAATGTGACAAACAAAAATAGTTAATTTAAAAAAAATTAAACTATATCAGAAAGTGTGCTCGTTATAAACAACAGAAACTGAATGTATATATGTGAAGAAGGAAAAATGAAAACTAAAATCTGGAAGAAAAACACATAATTAATAAAAATTTATCCTCATTTGCTGACTCTTTCACGTTAATCCAAATTAAAAGAAATTCAAAACCTTTGAATAATAATAATAATAATAATAATAATAATAATAATAATAATAATAATAATAATAATAATAATAATAATAATAATAAGTACTAGTAGTAGTATTGATGCAATGCAAAATAGGCGGAAGCTAACACGATACAAATATGCGGAAGCGATAAAAACAAGATACGAGATATCTAGGATATCGAGAAATTCAAGACTAGGAAGGCAAGAAATAGAAGAAAGAATCGAATTCAATTTACTAACGTTAATTGAATTCAAAAGGGAGAAGGGAAACTCGAACCTTACAATGGAATCAAACTAGGTGTCGATCTCCATAGGTTCCAAGTCGAGACATACATGAGCCTCGGGCTCGAACAAGAAGGGCTCGGCCTCTTCAATGTTCTCTCTCAATTCTCTCTTCTAAACAATGGCTAACTAATAAAATGAAGACCAAATGTGCTATATATACATTTACAATGATAAATGGACAAAATTGCCCTTGCAGCTCATTCTGGCTCGCTGCTCAGCTCCTCTTCATCGCGATCGCGTCACGAGGGCTCGCTATCGCGCAGGCATCAATTCAAAGCATCGCGATCGCGCCAAGGGGCTCGCGATCGCGCAGGTCTCCATCATCTTCAGCTTCGCCTTCGCGTTCCATTGGGCGCTGTCGCGCAGGGCAACCAAAGTCTCTTCGCGATCGCGCAGGCATGGCCGCGATCGCGAAGAACAAATGTTCTTCGGCAGGCAGTGAGCTCCCAGTGTGCTCCCCTATTTTGCCCTATTTCTTGCACTGTTTTTCCTTCGTCCTCGGCGCTCCAATGCATGATCTTTCAAGACGTTTCCGGAGGCCTTGACTCGTATCCCTTGTGCTCTCGAGCTTGGCTTTTGATGGTTATCGTTTAGGCCATTTTATATTGCATCATCCTCCCCTTCTTGAAAGGATTTCGTCCTCGAAATCAAACCATCAAAACCTACAATCAAAGCAAGCACAACCAAAACTTCCTAATTCACAAGTAGGTTAGCTTAACAAGAATAAGTGCAAGTGGTGTGGAAAACACACTCTTGTGATAGAGCCAAGCATCAATACCTATGAAAAAGCTTATGTCCCCAAAAGAGACAACAAAGTCTTGGCTCCACAAGAACAATCACTCATTTTCAAAACAAGCAAAGAGATCAATGATATGCATGTACCAATTAAATTCCCCACGACCTCTAAGCCCATGACCAACACACCAAGCCTTCAAATCAATTTTATCACAAAGTGACACATCGGCTTTGGCATGCTCAACACTCAAGGTGTGCTCAACATATGGGATGGAGTAAGTGAAATAGTTCAATTCACAACTAACATCGATTACTCCACTCCCCTTCTTAAGAGCATTCTTGTACACACCGAGAGGTACCTCCTCACCTCCCAAATCAACTCCAAGACAATCCCCCTCGCTAGGCAAACTCCAAAGGAAAGCCTCCAAAATAGGTTCTTCATCATTATAGTCCACACAATGAAGGCTAGGACCACTAGAAGAAAGGTCAACACGACCAATATCAAGACTACTCTCCTCACTTGGAATTCCAAACGTTGGATCATCCATAGAGCATAACTTTACAAACCATGGAGGTTCGACTCTACTACCGACCCTAGTCCGATACAATTCACCACCACAAATGAGATTGTCTTCAAACATTAGAAATGTGAAAACATGCACCTCAAATTCATGGTCACACAAGAGCATAGTATCAAGACTAGGTCCTTCACTCTCACTCAAGGAGTCATCGAAAATGAATCGATCCATCTCACACTTTAGAGACTCCTCAAGGGTACATCCACCCTCACTACGACACAAGAGACCACCGTTATCAATTAAGCAATCAAAGAGAAGAATAAGATTATCATGCAATTCATCTTCACCTTTATCAAATATGGTTGGGTGTCATAACAAGGTTCACAAACAAGGTCAACTTCAACATTTTCACTAAAGAGAGGTTCAATGAAAACCGAGCTCACATCATAATGTGGCTTTTCAACCCTCTCAACTAGTGGTTCAATTTCACACACAAGTTGACCCGAAGGCTCTACACTAGTTGCAAACACATTATACTCATGCAAATCATCAACTAGTATAGAGTTGTTACAAACAAGATCATAAGACAAGGAAGTATCATGCTCAAGGGAGGAAGAACTAACACATACCTTTGAAGTGTCATGAACGTCTTCACCTTGTAGCTCACATTCGGCATCTCCTTCACCTTGTATTTCCATCTCGGAACATGATTGAGGCTCCATCGGTTTGCCTCCAAGAATCCCTACACAAGAATTCAAACACATAGAAGAAAAAGATAAAGGGTTAAGGTTAGAATAAGGGGTTCCCTCACTCACAATTTTTCTTTTTCCCTCTTTCTTTTCCCTCATTTTTTCCAAGGTTGGGTGTAGATTCGGGTGGCGACAACTCACTCACATCACTCAACTCAACCTCTCCTTTTTCCACTCGAGAGTTGTCACCGATCGCTCCCTTACTCCTCTCTATCTTTTGTCTCTCAAATTCGGGCGAATTGGGACGAGGCCCAAGAATACCCATAGCCGGAGTAGGTGGACTTTTCACGTCAACCCGAAATCTAGGACTTGGAGACTCATCACTTGACGTCTCCTTCTTCTTCGTTGGTGAACCATTTGGAATTGAAACTTATGGTTTCGGGTTCACCTTGTTGATGTCTATCAACCCTTTTCTAGCACATGTTTCCCCAATGGAATGAAGATCTCACTCCTTGCTCCCTTGCATTGCCAAAGAAGGTGCACTAGTAGGCATTCGGCTTTTCGCCCGGTAAGGCACAAAGTCATAAACTCTTTGCCCCATGCCCACAAGATACGCATCCTTCACCACACTATATTGCACCCTCTTCCCCTCCAACCACCGGTCACCTATCCACGCATCCACATGACGCATGGGATACACATCACACCACACATAGCATTTATAGTTCCTATGAGATATGAGTACTCGAGCCTCCTTAGAAACCCACACTCCATCATACTCATAAGGATGCTCTAGCTTGTAGCATGGTATCCTAAGCCTATCAACCAAAGAGGTGCTAATACAATTGGCATCGGTACCACCAATTTTGAGCAAGTATCCTCCAATACTATTTACCTCAACAACGAACCTACATCTACCCAAGTCTTGCACATTGGCACCCAAATGAGAATTTGGACGCCCACAAGTGTCAACACCAACAACTTGGGTCTTCCTTATCCCTCCACTAGTGGCAACACCACTAGAACAACCTCCACTTCCCGTCACTCTCCCAACATTAGCAATGTTGTTGGAAGTCAAGGAAGGAACCTTGCTATGGAACCCATAAGTGCCTCTAGCCTCGGTTCCATAGCCCATAGTACTACTCATACTACTACCCTTCAAGGCATTGAAAGAACAATTCAAGCCCTTAGTAGCAAAAGCAACACCATCCCTCAAACCAACCTCCACATGGAAATTAGAAGCATTAGGTCGCTTAGCGTACCTAGAAGATGCAAGCTTCTCCTTCCCCATGGAACAACCACCACCACCTCCCACACTAATGGAAGGTCCTCTACTACTCCCTTGTACTCCACTAGCAACACCAAGAGAAGATGCAAATGAATAATTCATATACTCAACCTGATGAGAATCAAACGCGGGAAAAGTAAAAGATAAGAACGAGACGTAACTCGATCTCCAATCCCAAGTAGCAACGGAGAACTTGTTCCGTTACACCCCGAGAGAAGGACAAGAACACCTACGCTATGCAACTACCCTCGAGCTAACGCGAGCACGCAAGTAGAATGGTCGGAGAGGAAAAGTATTCATCTAGATCCGCTAGAAGAACTACAAGTCCAAGATCAAAGGATTTCATTCAATAACCAAGAGCCATGCTCATGTTCAATGTTTAACATTCATCAAATATCATAAACTAAGTGTAAAATAAGCTAGGCTTGGCTATTTATAGTGTTTCCCAAGCTTACACAATGACTTAAATACCCTTACTAATAAGGTTCAACAAATAAGCCACGCAGGGCAAAACAGTAAAAGAAACATAGTCTTTTCAGCCGGGAGGGGCGCCTGGGACTAGGAGGGGGCGCCTAGGTTGTCTGTCAGCTAGGCGGGGCGCCTGGGCCTAGGCAGGGCGCCTGGGCTAGGTGGGGCGCCTGGGCTGGGGCGCCTAGGCAGGCGGGGTGCCTGGGCACAATTCCATTCTTAGGCAGTGAGCTTCCTAGGTGGGGCGCCTGAGTCTAGGCGGGGCGCCTGGGTGTGCTGGGCCTTCTTCCTCCTCCTTAGGCGTGGAGCCTAATGCTGAAACCATCCGGAACACTTCCAAAGCCCTTGACTTCAAGTCCGTTGTATCTTCCAAGCTTGGCACATGTCGGAAAGTGTTGGAAAGTGTCTTGGCACGATTTGGGGCTTATCATCCTCCCCTTCTTGAAAAGATTTCGTCCTCGAAATCAATGCATTCACGTCCATGGCATCTTCTCCTCGGGGT
Organism: Petunia x hybrida; assembly: GCA_037355625.1. NCBI lineage: Eukaryota > Viridiplantae > Streptophyta > Magnoliopsida > Solanales > Solanaceae > Petunia > Petunia x hybrida. Next base: position 177,639 of record JBBBVM010001038.1, on the reverse strand, counting down.
GCCCAATGCTCTCCTCCCTTGTAACTCTTGATCGTCACCTTGACATAGGTCTTTTCCAAGATCTCCCTTGCCTTAACATGGAGCTTAGAACCTACAAGCAACGACAAGCAAAACACAAGAATTCCTACTTTGAAAGTAGGTTAGTGCAAGAAGTGTAGAAAACACACTCTTGTGATATAACCAAGCATCAATGAGAAGCACAAATATCAAGTCTCCAAAGAGAACAATAAACGCTTGGTTAAAATTCAACATGCACTCAATGAGATAATGAGCAAATAGGCCATGGGAAGATGGGAAGTGTAAGATCAAGCTACCACAATCCCCTTGAACCTTAAGCTCAAGATCAACACACCAAGCTATCCTCGAGGTGTGAGCAACATGTGGAGTGGAGTGAGTCAAATAACCCAACATGCAAGTAACATCAAGTACTCCACTCCCCTTCTTTATAGCAAACTTACTCACACCAAGGGATTCCTTTTCACCTTCCATTTCATCACTTAAGCAACCCTTCTCAAAAGACAAACTATCAAGAAAGGCATTGATAATGGCCTCTTCTTCATCATAACCCACACAAGCAATAGTGGGGTCACTCAAAGAACCATCTACCTCATTCAAATTCTCAAACAAGTGGTTGCCTAAGGATTCAAATCCTTCACACCATGGGGGTTCCATTTGACCACCCACCCTAGCCCGATACGAGTCGCTACCACAAATGAGATTATCGTCACACAATGGAAATGTAAAAGCATGCATCTCAATATCATGATTAAGCATAGACAAATTATCGAGACTAGGTTCACTTGAGGAGTCATCATAGACAACCTTGTCCAATTCATGCAATTTGGACTCCTCAAGGACAAGACCATCCTCACCACAACACATTGGTCCACCAAATAGAAGCATATCAATTAGGGAATGGTCAACTACCTCATCTTTCCCTATGTCAAAGGTTGGCGGTGTGTCATAGCAAAGGTCACAATCATGGTCAACTATCAAATCTACACTAGGGAAGGGTTCAATGAACAATGAGCTCATACATGATGTGGCATAGCATCCCTTCCAACTAGTGTTTCACAAGCACATACAAGTTGACAACTAGACTCTACACTAGTGGTATACTCACTAGATGCATCAAAACCACCAACTAGTGTTGAGTCATCACAAGACAAGTAGTTAGCAAGTTCATGAAAAGGTGAAGCAACACTAACATTTGTAATACTTCCTTGGTCACTCGCAAGACTTGAAATGTCATGTGCAACTCCTTCTTCATGAGGCTCACATTGAGGCTCCAATGGCTTGTCTTCAAATGTACCTACACAAGAACTTTCACAAGGAGAGATAGAAGATAAAGAAGGGTTAGAACAATGGGTGCTCTCACTCTCAATTTTTCTTTCCTCACCTCTCTCCTCTCTCAATTTTACCTCATGGTCAAGTGTAGTTGGTGGTGACAATCCACTCACATCACTCCTCAAATCCTCTCCTTTTTCCTCTCTTGGATTGTCACCGGTCACTCCCTCACTTCTCTCTATCTTTTCTCTCTCAATTGGAGTGGAGTGACTCCCATTTTCTTCATGCAATGGCAAAACAATGAAATTGTTTGCCTCGGGTTCAAGTACAATGGGAGATTTGGCTCTAGCCTCTTCCCTCAACTCCTTCATCCGTTTGTAGTCATCACTCACTTGTTTGGGAGTTAGGGGCTTCAACACATATTTCTTTCCTTCATGTTGGAGCGTGTAGGTGTTGACACGACCATCATGCACCACTTGCCTATCAAATTGCCATGGCCTCCCTAAGAGTAGGTGGCATGCTTGCATAGGCCACAACGTGAAACAAATGCTCATCAACATAACTACCCATTCTCAACTTGATCATTGCTTGTTTCAGTACCTTGAGCTCTCCACATTCACTAAGCCATTGTAATCGATATGGCTTGGGGTGCTTCACGGTAGGCAATTTCAATTGAGCTATAAGAGATTGACTCACAACATTAGTGCAACTCCCGGAATCAATTATCATAGAGCAAACAACATCTTTGACCCGGCACCTAGCATGGAAAAGATTTCCCTTTGCAAGGTTTCACTATCTTCCACAATCATAGCCCCTAGGCTCCTTCTCACAACCAAGAAAGTATGAGGATCCTCCTCCTCCACCGTGTCATCAAGCAAATCATTCTCCTCTACTCCCTCATCTCCCTATACTCCCTCTACTCCCTCATCTTCCGATTCACTCTCTTTCTCATATGCATCATTGCCAACAACAATCATGGTCCTCTTTATAGGACATTCCCTAGCAAAGTGACCATAGCCCTTGCACTTGTGGCATTGTATCGAAGAAGAAGTAGGACCATGTAATTGAGTTTTAGAGTTACCTCCCACATTAGGTGTGTTCTTCTCATACGGCTTTTTCACATCCTTGGTAGCATTTGCACCACTTGTTCCACTTGCACTTGGGAACCTTGCATTTGTAGTAGGAGACTTCCAATCCTTGGTTTGCTTGTTGGAGTAGTAGTGCTACTCTTGTAGCGAAGAGATTTCTCCTCCTTAAGCCATTTCTCGGCCTCAACCGCATCTTCACATAGCTTGTAATGATCATCATATTTGTGGAACTTCAATTGTGAAGCTATGTCTCGATTAAGCCCCCTTTGAAACGGATCATGGCCGTCTCATTGTCTTCATCATCTAAGTCAAGGATCATTCGAATTTGCTCAAATTCATTGAAGTATTCACCAACCGATTTGTAATCCTTGCTTCAACTCATATAGACGCCTTTGTTGTTCAACCCGGTATTGGTTAGTCAAGTACTTCTCATCCATCACACGGATCAACTCTTCCCAAGTAAGATTAATAGCCATACCCGTCCTCCTTCTATTCCTCTTCACCGACTCCCACCAAGTAGAAGCAAAGATTCAAAGGAGGATATTGCATACTTGGTCTTCTTCACATCGGGCATATCATTGGTGTCAAAGATACGCTCCATAGCCAATTTCCAATCAATGTACTCCACCGGGTCACTACTTCCTTTGAAAGAAGGAATAGTGAGCTTCACACTATTAAGATTGTTGTTGTTGTCACGACCCCCTTGGAATGGCTCCGGTTGGCCTCCATGGTGATCATCATAAGAAACATAGTCCCTTCTAGCATTCCTCCCTCCATATCCTAAGGGTGGCCCTCGACCTCGGCCCTCTACCCCGATCCACATTTCGACCCCAATTCATAGCTCGCCTTGGTTGAAAGTGATTATCAAACCCATACACATCGTCACCATAATCAACTTCCTCCCCTTCTTGAGCCTCAACAACTTGCTCAAGAGGTTGCACATTTCGGACGGGTCTTGGTAGTGGAAAGTTTCTTGGGGGATTATCCAAGATACGGGGAATGCCCGTTCGTTCAATTCTCTCTCGATCCTCCTTTACCCGTTGTTGATTGAGCAATTCAACAACTTGCTCCGGGGTAAAGGTAGGGCTACTTGAGCCTTCACCGGTCTCAATTTGGACACTCGGGGTCCCCTTTTCAATTGGGACACTCGGGGTCCCATGTTCACCTTGAGTACTCGAGGCTCCCTTTTCAAGAGAGTCAATCCTTTGGTTCATGGGGTCCATCTTGGCAAGAAGATTAGCCAAGGCCTCCTTAATGAAATCTTGACCTTCGTTGGCCATTGTACCTACAAAGAAAGAAACAAGAGTTAGTTAAAACACCTCACTCGCTCCCTCACTTGTGTTCACTCGGATCACTCTTTTGGGTGGCGGTGGATATTTCACTCAACTTGTAGTTCCAAAGCTTCACGTAGATGATTAGCAACTCCTCAACTCAACTAAACTATTCACGAGTCACGCACACTCCGGGGTGAGTGGAGTTAATGGGACTCAATGAACGCTAGGCTCTTTGAAGTGAAGGACTTGAGTTAAAAGATTCTACGCTTTTCCTTAGAAATCTACTCTCCTTGCTAGGCACGAATCACTTAAGAGCAATCAAAGGGTTAGCACTATTCAAGTAGATCGGTTACTCAAAGTAGTACTAACTAGATGTTATGTTATCAAACAAAGGGAAATACCTACGAAAATCTACCCGAAACAATACGTTCAACACTCAGGAGGGGCGCCTGAAACTCAAGAGGGGCGCCTAGGCTGTGCAGTATTCCAGGCGGGGCGCCTGGATCTAGGCGGGGCGCCTGAGACTTAGGCAGTAGCCAAGTCAGGCGGGGCGCCTGGCTTAGGCGGGGCGCCTGGCCTGAAGCCTTTCCCAACTCGTTCCAAACTCGTTTCAAGTCGATTTTCAAGCCCCAAATCCGATGTTTTCAACTTGTTTTCAAAATCCAATGATACCCAAAGTTGTTTTTGATCTTCCTTAACAAAACCCAATCAAATTTTCAATCAAACAATCAATCAAATCAGGATTCAATCTCAAGAACTCAAGAACACAAGGGTTTAACAAAAGGGTTTCAACAAGGATTGTGATTCTTCAAAGTTGGTGTTATACATGTTCAAATCCCACAAAATTGGTACCAAATCGTTTGTCTTTCAATGAAGTTCAATCCCCAATAACAAGTTTCCAATCAAACATCAATCCAACCCAAGAATCAAGCCAAAATTCATCAAGAACAAGTTCTTCAAGGGTTTAAGGGGTTTTGGGGTTTCAATTTTTCAAACTTCACCAATTCCAACAATTTTGGTACCCAAGTAACGGGAAATCAATCACGATCAAGAATCCGTAACACCCATATCACAAATCATCCAAATCAACAAGTTACACCAAATTTTTTGTATTTTTCAGTTTTTCAATTTTTTTGTAATTTTCTCCTTTCTAATAACTTCAACAACAAGAAAAAACTAAAAGAGGATACTAGGCACGAAGAACCAAGGTCGGGGGTTTGTAGAAACAAAACCCGAGCCTTGCTCTGATACCAAAATGATGAGAATCAAACGCGAGAAAAGTAAAAGATAAGAACGAGACGTAACTCGATCTCCAATCCCAAGTAGCAACGGAGAACTTGTTCCGTTACACCCCGAGAGAAGGACAAGAACACCTACGCTATGCAACTACCCTCGAGCTAACGCGAGCATGCAAGTAGAATGGTCGGAGAGGAAAAGTATTCATCTAGATCCGCTAGAAGAACTACAAGTCCAAGATCAAAGGGTTTCATTCAATAACCAAGAGCCATGCTCATGTTCAATGTTTAACATTCATCAAATATCATAAACTAAGTGTAAAATAAGCTAGGCTTGGCTATTTATAGTGTTTCCCAAGCTTACACAATGACTTAAATACCCTTACTAATAAGGTTCAACAAATAAGCCACGCAGGGCAAAACAGTAAAAGAAACATAGTCTTTTCAGCCGGGAGGGGCGCCTGGGACTAGGAGGGGGCGCCTAGGTTGTCTGTCAGCTAGGCGGGGCGCCTGGGCCTAGGCAGGGCGCCTGGGCTAGGTGGGGCGCCTGGGCTGGGGCGCCTAGGCAGGCGGGGTGCCTGGGCACAATTCCATTCTTAGGCAGTGAGCTTCCTAGGTGGGGCGCCTGGGTCTAGGCGGGGCGCCTGGGTGTGCTGGGCCTTCTTCCTCCTCCTTAGGCGTGGAGCCTAATGCTGAAACCATCCGGAACACTTCCAAAGCCCTTGACTTCAAGTCCGTTGTATCTTCCAAGCTTGGCACATGTCGGAAAGTGTTGGAAAATGTCTTGGCACGATTTGGGGCTTATCACAACCTCATCATCAACTCTATCTGGGTCACTATCAACATTATCAAAATCTTCACAAGAAGAGTAAGTAGGATCATCATACCTTGAAGCGTCACCATCCTCGGGTTCTTGACTAGAAGCATTAGATTCATCAAATTCATCTTCATGGGCTTCATAGTCGTCATCAACCTTACGATCATCATAGTGAACCGCTTCATCAACATAGGAGCCATGGTTTCCATCATCATAGTAATGGCCATCATCACCCTCGTAGGAACCATAGTCTCCTTCATCACCATATGAGTCATAGCAACTCGCATCATCGCCACATGAGCCATAATCTACTCCATCATCATTATCTGACATTGTTGTAATCACCAATTAACAAACCAAGTCACTCCCTCATGTGTATCACTCAATATATGAACACTCAAGAGTGAGGCCTTATCAACTTGGGAACCAAGGTAATCACAACTAGCATGTCCAAGTTAAAGTTCGGAGTGGAATTAATGAGACTCTATGTACGGACGGCTATTTAAAGTGCGCACTTGAGGCCAAAAGGAGTTCTACGACTCTTCTTTGAATTCTAGTCTCCTCTACGCACGAATACCCTATACGCTAAAGGATTAGTGTCTTTCAAGTAGGCCAATTACCTTCAAAACACTAACCAAGAGGTATGGAAGAAAACGGGACACAAAAGATTCGACTCGAATTGGTACCAAACGGATTTGGAATCGGATGAAATTTTGTTTGTGATCTACAAACTCATCATACTTAATGGTCCAATTGGAGTCATGGTGTTTGGAAACTGTTCGGAAGCCGTTGCGAACGTTCTGTCCCAAAACTGGAATTCTGAAATTTTTTTGTTCTTCGCTATCGCGACCAGACGCGCGCGATCACGAAGTGTTAATTTTTCAAAAAATTATTTTGCTCTTCGCTATCGCGCGAATCGCTCTTCGCGATCGCGAAGGGTTAATCTCTGCAACTTTCACAGCAGCTCAAAAATGGGTTTTTGGCGATTTTGGCCAAATTTTTGGCTCGATTTCAACCCGAAACACAAAACCAACGATACCCAAAGGTGTATACAACTAATATCATCAATCCCCAATAGTTTTTCAACCCCAAACAACAACAACAAGCTTCGATTCAAGATTGAAGCGTTTTGAAGAAATTTTCAAACTTTTGGATTTTGATCTTGGAAATTTTGATTCGTAACACCAAAACACGAGATATAGGTATCAAAACGACGGGAATACAATAAGGAACAAACCCCACTACTTTTTAATACTCGGGGATTCGTATCCAACCCGCTCGACCAAATTTTGTCAAGTTTTCTAGTTTTTCAATTTTTTTGTTTTTCTTCAATTTTTCAAGAACAACACAACAACAACAATGATACTTACACGTTGAACAAGGAACGGGGGTTTGTAAGATGCAATGCAAAATAGGCGGAAGCTAAACACGATACAAATATGCGGAAGCAATAAAAACAAGATACGAGATATCTAGGATATCGAGAAATTCAAGACTAGGAAGGCAAGAAATAGAAGAAAGAATCGAATTCAATTTACTAACGTTAATTGAATTCAAAAGGGAGAAGGGAAACTTGAACCTTACAATGGAATCAAACTAGGTGTCGATCTCCATAGGTTCCAAGTCGAGACATACACGAGCCTCGGGCTCGAACAAGAAGGGCTCGGCCTCTTCAATGTTCTCTCTCAATTCTCTCTTCTAAACAATGGCTAACTAATGAAATGAAGAGCAAATGTGCTATATATACATTTACAATGATAAATGAACAAAATTGCCCTTGCAGCTCATTCTGGCTCGCTGCTCAGCTCCTCTTCATCGCGATCGCGTCACGAGGGCTCACGATCGCGCAGGCATCAATTCAAAGCATCGCGATCGCGCCAAGGGGCTCGCGATCGCGCAGGTCTCCATCATCTTCAGCTTCGCCTTCGCGTTCCATTGGGCGCTGTCGCGCAGGGAAACCAAAGTCTCTTCGCGATCGCGCAGGCATGGCCGCGATCGCGAAGAACAAATGTTCTTCGGCAGGCAGTGAGCTCCCAGTGTGCTCCCCTGTTTTGCCCTGTTTTGGGCTACCCTGTTTCCTGCACTGTTTTTCCTCCGTTCTCGGCGCTCCAATGCATGATCTTTCAAGACGTCTCCGGAGGCCTTGACTCGTATCCCTTGTGCTCTCGAGCTTGGCTTTTGATAGTTGTCGTTTAGGCCATTTTATATTGCATCAAGTATTTATTTATAAATTTGGGGCCTTTGAAAAGTAGGGGCTTAAAGTAAAGACCTTAGTGGCCTTATACTTTGGCCGGTCCTGAGTGTGGTGATAGCCAACTGGGAGTAAGAGTGATGACGAGAATGTCTGAGGATTCTTGAGAATGACATTGATGCTTTACTGAGTGTCGAGGTTAAATGAAGTAATAAGACAAGGAGGGAGTAAGGCAAGGACAAATGATTGTAGCTCTAACATAAACACGGAGCTTAAAAGAGGAATAAAAGCTTTTGAAACTTGTGCTCATACAAGTGTCATAACATTTGTGTGGTTATAAGTCTTTTGGAACTTGTAATTTTAAACACTCCATAACATATGTATGTTTATAGAAGCTTTTCATTAAAAGTAAATGAGAAGTCCAAGTTAAATTATTTCATATTTAAAAAATTACAAATTTTTATTAACAAAGTAAAGAGAAAATATTGCCACACAAATTTAAACCATTAATCTAACTGTACTAATAAACTTGTGTGATCTCTAATTATTTTTACTCTCAAATGAGACATTCATCAAATTTATAGAAAGAACTTGATCATGCCACTATGTTGAGGAAAGGTTTTGAAGAATGACAAACGAGAAGGACCCTGTGGTTCCGGAGGAGAACCGGTCGTTGTATAGAAGGGCACGACTGATCGAAAAGAGTTGAGGGTTGCAAATCCCTATGGAACTAGGAGTAGTGGCGCGTGAACGAGTATGCATCCTAGTCAGACTAAAAGAGGCGGTGCCCAGGCTATGTTTTCGAAGTATGAATACGAGTTGGACTTAAACAAGGAAAGAGTTACAAGGAATCTTATCTTACCATAATTACAATGCTTCCATATGGAACTCAACTAGAGCTCTGATGCCCATATAAATACAAGTAGTCGAGACAGCCGAAATTCAGTTATTCACAAATAGAGAGTTGAGAGCATACAAAGGCGATTCAGCAACTTTCCACGTGAAATAACTGAGCAAGACAACTGGTGGAGTTAACAAGTTTGAGTCTAGATATTCTGTCTAGGTTCTTGATTTGTAAGTTGTCTTGGTTTTGTGCGTTCATTGTTTTTACCTATCAGCTTATCTTAGAAGCAATTGTATTAGGTGAACTTTCGAGAGATTACTTTGTAAAGCTAGAGTTCAGCTTTGTTGTGTGATTAGAGTCTAGAGTGTAGTCCCTTGGTTACAGAGTATTGTAATCAGAAACTTGCTCTTTGTGTTAGTGGACTGTGTTCTAAAATTCTAGAGTGTGGGTCGTGGTTTTTCTCCCTTGAGCAAGGAGTTTTCCACGTAAAATACCGTGTTCCTTGTGCCTTTTGGTTGTGTGTGTTTTCGTGTCTAAGTGCAAACGGCTAACTCAAGAACGAAGAATCTAGTCCTTGCAAAGAAAAATCGGTAGACACTATTCAACCCCCTTCTAGTGTCCTTAGGAGGTACTTATATTATAACAAGTGGTATCAGAGCAGGCCTTCTCGTGCTAGGTTAACACCTTGAGAAGGATCAGAATCATGAGTGCACCACCTACCATCACTGAAGGACAGTCAGTTCAAAGGCCCCCACAGTTCAATGGGCAGTACTATGCTTGGTGGAAGAACAGGATGGAAAATTACCTATGTGCTTAAGACTACCAACTATGGCTTATAGTATCTGAAGAAAATTTGATCCCTACCAAAATAGTATGTGAATGAGCTACTGCCAAAGAAGAACCTAAGTCAAAAGGGGAGTTCAATGAGGCGGACTATAAGATGATTGAAAAGAATCACAAAGCAAAACGTCTGGTAATTTGTGGTCTTGGCCTTGAAGAGTTTAATAGAGTATCATCTTACAAGACTGCTAAGGAAATCTAGGATGCCTTGCAAGTTGCACATGAAGGAACCACTGAAGTGAAGGACTCCATGAAAAGAATGCTGAAAAGGCAATTCGAGTTGTTCTCTATGAGAGAGAAGGAATTAATCTAGGATATGATGACCAGGCTGACCATTATCACTAATGAGATGAGATCGCTGGATATGGAGTTGCCTGAAGTAGAGATGGTGGATAAGGTTCTGAATGTGTTACCTGAGGCTTAGGAACCCAAGATGACAGCTATCATTGAATCAAAACCTCTCAGATCCATCAAACTTGAAGAACTGGTTGGAAGTCTGAAAACACATGAGATGATGAAAGATTCAAAAACTAAACTAGCTCTCAAGAAGGACAAGACCCTTGCACTCGAAGCAACTGATGAAACTGATGATTATGTTGATTTGCAATCAATTGAAGTAGCAATGGTTAGTGCCTTGAGACAGAAGTTTAACTTGGGAAAGTTCAAAGGTTTCAAAAGAAATAATTAAGAAAACTCTGGAAGAAAGAATATAGTTGAAAGTCCTGATTACTCAGGATGATTCAAGTGCTTCAAGAAGGACCATGTTGTCGTGGATTGTCCAATGTGGGAAATAGAAAGGATGAAAAATAGAGCAACAAAGGAGAAGGAAAAAGAGGGGTCAAAAGAGAATGAAAAAGAAAAGAAGAAGGTTAGACGACCTCCAAACTTCAAAGCAGAAAGAAGGAAGAAAAAGGAAGCTTTCTATGCTACATAGGGACCTACTGACAGTGAACCTGATCATGAGAAGGAATCTGGAGATGAACCTCCACTAGCGCTGATGGGGTTGTCAGATGGTGGTTCAGATGAAGAAGATCCTCGGGAGTTTAGAGGAGGAAGAGATCCATCAAAGCCTCCTGTGTTTAACGGGACAAACTATAAGTGCTGGAAGAAACCGATTAAAAACTTCCTTAAAGCAATGGATTACAGTCTCAGGTTGATTGTGAAAAGAGGACCTCATGTTCCTTTAAAGAGAACAACAAATGGGGTTCTGGTTCCAAAGAAGGTAGAAGAACTAGATCCTCAAGTCCTAGCCTAGTTACAAGCAAATTCGAAAGCTGAATTGTACCTGAGGAGAGGGCTAATGTCACGACCCAATTTCCAAGGGCTCTTGATGGCACCTAAACAACATTTGCCTAGGCGAACCAATGAAACAAGATGCAGAAAAGAACAATACTGTGAAAAGATCATAAATGAATATATAAATATAAAAGGGTGAAGTCCAAAAGAATATATCCACAAAAGAATTGGAGCATTCTAAGAGTGACTCAATAAAGTATGAATATACATCAAAGAAATCTGAGTCCTATATCTAAGTGACTCCGGCGGTATGCCACCACGGTCTGTGTGGTCGGCTCACCTCAATCAAAAGTCTCAGAAGCCTCGGGAACCGCTAACGTCCGGGCTGCTGACTGGATGAAGGACCTGCGCACGTAGCAGAGTAAGTTATGAGCCGAAGCCCAGTAAGATCACCGACAGGCCCGCTAAGGTACCCTTGCGGGACAAGTCGCTACATGCATCATAAGCAACAACATACTATAGTAATCATACAATAAAGTAGTGAAATCACAAATAGATGTAATACATTCCATACACACAAGTAGTAACCAGAAGTCTCAAGGATTATGCCCATCCAACGTAAGGCATAGGTCAACTCAGCGGCGGTTTGGAGGTCTCTACTCCCGTGCCGACTAACCTAGACCTACGATGGACTAGCAACACCACTACTAAGTATCAACCATATACCGTGACCCGAAGTCACTATCACAATCATGAATAAGTAGACCAACGACCCGTAGTCGTTGGCTCATCTCAAATCTGTCTACGATCGCACCACACCCCCCTGTCAAGTGTGTCGTATCTCAATAAATCAAGTGACCACACCACACCCCCTGTCAAGTGTGTCACATCTCAAAGATCAAGTGTCCACAGCACACCCCCTGTCAAGTGTGACACATCTCATAGTATTGGCGACACCACACCCCCTGTCAAGTGTCCCTCTAACAGTATTAATATCCACGACATTAATAACAATAACAGAAATAATAACAGAAATATTAATAACGATAATATTTCACAGTCACCGTAACCCAGGTTGGTTATGCTAGCTGAACGTAAGGCGAAGGTTAACCCGACCACAGTTTGGGGGTACAATTCCTACTCCCATGTCGTCCAACCCAAGGTTACGTATAGACAGCACTACCCAACCCGGCACGTGAACAAATCAAGTATCAATATCATACAAAAGCCGGCAAAATCCTCGGCAAGACATTTATCATGATATGCCGGCAACATCCTCGGCCATGTCCCAAGTTCTTGCTATCTAAGCATGGCGTAGCAAGCGTTACTACGATATAAATTTAAGCTACCTCGACGTAGCGTTTAGACCGGCACATACCTCGGTCGAGTCACAATCTCGCTATTTATAACAAAAAATAATAGCAAGTAATTCACATCATTAATCCTAACCATTGTTAGGTATATATATGCGTACATGAAACATACTAGCATGAAGGAAGAGTCCACAAGCACAATAGAGGTCAAGTCTCACTTACCTCGAAATTCGGGCTCAAATGCCGGGAAGAATCTCCTTTCCCGCTCGCCTTGTCCGCGAAGGACTCTCCACTAGGTCTATTAAGACAAGATATAGCACATATGAGTGCTCAATTATAGCTATTTAAGCCTATAGGCATCCTAGGGTAAAAATTACCAAAATGCCCCCGGGTAGGGCCGAGCCCTAAATTTACAAAATGTACTTTTACGGACTCCCCACGCTCCCGTGAGTCCAAAAGTACACTTAGATTCCACATGCGATCCTTGCTCGATGTCTTTCCCCAATTCTTAAGAATCTAGGGTTCTAACCCATTTCCAAGAATCAACCCTTTGATTCTTGTGTTAATCAACATAAAGATGGATTGAAAGGGCTTACCTTAAGTGTAAGTATGATTGAGTCTTCAAGAAATACCCAAAAATCGCCTCAAGAGCTCACCAAATGATTTTTATAAGTTATGAACCGAAATGGCCCGAAATGGCCTTTTTATAGCAGTTTTTGCCTCTGTGACAGCTTCTTTTGAAAAAATCATAACTTTTGATAGGAATGTCCAAATGACCTGAAACTGGTTCCATTAGAGCTACAACTCAAAGGGCTACAACTTTCATGTTTTGAGTTTTTCCTAATTCCTTACGGATTGGCCGGAAAATTAGCTTTTATCCGGCTGTTTGCGCCAAAACAGAACAGAAAAGTCGCACCAGATTTTCTACTGTTTTAGGGGCAAAACGGGACCCTACGAAGCTCGGAATGATGCCAAATTTTGCACACAAGCCATAAAATACTTGGGTGACATGCTCGTCAAGACGGAACTCAATTCGGACCTCCAGAACTCAAAAAGTGGATCCCACGGTAAAAGTTCAATTTTCGACTTTCGCCAAAATAGCGAAATTTAACCAAACGACCTCGGAATCCAATTCTGAAAGTTGCTACAAGTCACAAATGACTATACGAACCTAACGGAACTTTCGGATCTTTCATCGGAGCTCATTTGCTCAAATCGAGCTCGGAAACCTCTTTTAACTCTTTTAAACTTCCGAAACGGGGACTTTATCAAAAGTCCTATTAAACGAGGTCCGTTTTCAATTTTGAAGGTTGCTACATATCATAAATGACGAGACGGACCTAACGGTGCACTCGGTTTTTCCATCGGGGTTCGTTTACTCAAAACGACCTATCGAAACCCCAAATTCCTTTCCGGAATTTCATAAACGGATCCTTTTCTCGAAAACCTATCAAACGGACTCCGTTTTGACTCAGATTTCACAGACGGGTCATAAATGACCTAACGGAGCTTTTGGGACTGTCGACATGCAAATCGAGGTCCCGGATCCCGTAACAACTATTTGAGGGTCGTTACATTCTCCCCCACTTAGACTCTCGGCCGTCCTCGGACGAGCCTAAGTCTAAGGTAGGATCCACACACTAGCCACGGAGCTGGCACGGATTTCGAGGACCCCTCGGTACCACCCGAAATCAATAAAACTTAGAAAATGCAAATTCAGGCTTAGAAAATACAAGGATTTCATACCTGAATCATCGAACAAGCGCGGATGCCTCTCACGCATCCGGACTCAAGCTCCCAAGTGGCCTCGGCAATGGAGTGATGCCCCCACTGAACTCTCACAAGCGGGATCACCTTCGATCTCATCTTACGGACCTCTCTAGCCACAATAGCAATAGGCTCCTCCGAATAAGCTAAGTCGCCATCTACCTCCACGGAAGCCATATCGATCACATGAGACAGATCGTGAACATACTTCCGGAGCATGGACACATGGAACACCGGATGAACAGACAGAGAGGGAGGCAAAGCCAGTCTATAAGCAACGGCGCCAACGCGCTCCAATATCTTAAAAGGCCCAATGAACCTAGGACTGAGCTTGCCTTTCTTCCCAAATCTCATATCACCCTTCATGGGCGACACTCTGAGGAATACCCGGTCCCCAACCATGAACTCAAGATCTCTCCGCCTCCGATCTGCATATGATATCTGCCGGCTCTGAGCCGTGCGGAGTCGATCCTGAATAACCCGGACCTTATCTAAGGTCTGCTGCACCAAATCGGGCCCCAACACCTGGACCTCACCAGACTCGAACCAACCGATAGGCGAGCGACATCTCCGACCATACAATGCCTCAAACGGAGCCATCTGGATAGAAGCCTGATAGCTATTATTATACGCAAACTCTGCTAGCGGCAAATGGCTATCCCAATGGCCTCCAAAATCAATAGCACACGCCCTCAACATATCCTCGAGGATCTGAATGGTCCGCTCAGACTGGCCATCAGTCTGCGGGTGAAATGCAGTGCTGAGATCGACCCGAGTATCCAGCTCTCTCTGAAAAGATCTCCAAAACTGAGCTGTGAACTGAGCACCTCGGTCAGAAATGATAGAAACAGGAGCACCATGCAATCTCACAATCTGCTCAATGAAGATACGAGCCAGACGCTCCGAGGTATAACTAGTCCTCACTGGAATGAAGTGAGCCGACTTCGTCAGTCGATCAACTACTACCCACACCGAATCATGCTTACCCACGGTCAGCGGCAAACCAACTACGAAATCCATAGTGATCTGCTCCCACTTCCACTCGGGAATGGGCATAGACTGGGTCACCCCGGCTGGCCTCCGGTGCTCATACTTCACCTGCTGGCAATTCAAACACCGAGATACATAATCAGCAACATCCCTCTTCATCCCTTTCCACCAATACAGCTCTCGAAGATCATGATACATCTTCGCAGTACCCGGATGAATGGAATATCTCGAACTGTGAGCCTCTGCCAAAATCATCTGTCTCAGCTCCACAATGGCTGGAACACATACCCGGCCGTTAAGCCGCAAAGCACCATCATCACCAATCACGAACGAGGACACTCCCCCACTCAGGACCCTGTCCTGGAGATCTCTCAGATAAGGATCCTCGAACTGCCTTTCCCGAATCTGGGAAGCTAAAGACGACTGAGACCCCACATATGCAAGCACCCGGCCTGGAACAGAATCATCAAACCGAACCCCACTAATGGACAAAGCCTGCAACTCACGGGCCAACGGCCTCATATCAGCATCGAGATAGGCGAGGCTACACATGGACTTCCTACTCAAGGCATCGGCTACAACATTAGCCTTTCCGAGATGATACCGGATAGAAAGATCATAATCCTTCAGCAGCTCTAACCAGCGGCGCTGTCTCCCGTTCAAGTCCTTCTGAGTGAACAAGTACTGGAGACTCTTATGATCGGTGAATATCTCACATGGCTTGCCATAAAGATAGTGCCTTCACAACTTCAGTGCAAACACGACAGCTAGCAGCTCCAAATCATGGACAGGATAATTCTTCTCATGGACCTTCAGCTGTCTCGAGGCATAAGCTATCACCTTACTCTCCTGCATCAGAACGCTACCCAGGCCAACACCCGAAGCATCACAATATACGGTGAATCCCCCGGATCCACTAGGCAAGGCCAACACTGGCGCTGAAGTCAACAGAGTCTTAAGCTTCTGAAAGCTAGACTCACAGGCATCGGACCACAGGAAAGGAACATTCTTCTGGGTCAACTTCGTCAGAGGTGCTGAAATAGAAGAAAACCCCTCGACGAACCGCCGATAATAACCTGCCAAGCCTAAGAAACTCCGAATCTCTGTAGGAGAAGTAGGCCTAGGCCAACTCTGAACGGCCTCTATCTTCTTCGGATCAACACACACCCCATCCTTGGTCACCACGTGACCTAGGAAAGATACAGAACTGAGCCAAAATTCACACTTGGAGAATTTGGCATACAACTGCTGATCCCTCAGAATCCGAAGAACAACTCTCAAATGCTGCTCATGCTCCTCCCTGCTCCTCGAATAAACCAAGATATCATCGATAAACACAATGACGAAGGAGTCAAGGTAGGCCTTGAACACTCGGTTCATCAGATCCATGAAAGCAGCTGGGGCATTCGTAAGCCCGAAAGACATCACCAGAAACTCATAGGGCAATATCGGGTACGAAAAGCAGTCTTGGAAACGTCCTCGGACCGAATCCTCAACTGATGATACCCCGACCTCAAATCAATCTTCGAGAAGAAGGTAGCACCCTAAAGCTGATCAAACAAATCATCAATACGCGGCAAATGATACCTATTCTTGATAGTAACCTTATTCAGCTGCCGGTAATCAATACACATCCGCATAGAGCCATCCTTCTTCTTCACAAATAATACCGAGGCACCCCATGGAGACACACTGGGCCTAATGAAGCCCTTATCGAGCAAATCCTGAATCTGCTCCTTCAGCTCCCTCAACTCAACAGGAGCCATACGATACGGGGGAATAGATTTAGGCTGAGTGCCTGGCAATAGATCAATGAAAAACTCTATCTCCCGCATAGGCGGCAAACCCGGCAAATCATCAGGAAACACATCCGGATACTCACAAACAATTGGAACTCTATCAAGGGATAACTCCTCTGCCCGGACATCCCGAACTGAAGCAATATATCCCTCGCACCCACTAGATATCATCCTCTGTGCCTCCAAGAAAGAAATGATCCTACTCTTCGGAGAAGGCCTGGAGCCTCTCCATACAACCCGAGACTCACCCTCTGCCCCGATCGTCACGGACTTGGCATGGCAATCCAAAGTCGCATGACAGGAAGCCAGCCAATCCATGCCCATAATGACATCGAAATCAGACATATCAAGCAGCATCAGGTCCACTAAGGACTCTACACCACAGATGGAGATCATACACTGCCGATAACCCCTATCTACACATATAGAAGACCCGACAGGGGTGGCAACCATAAAGGGATCATCTAAGAAGACCAGATCCTTGCCCAAGCAAGGGGCAAATCCCGGCGACACATACGAATAGGTAGACCCCGGATCAATAAGAGCATAAGCATCGCGGCCACAGACAGAAATAATACCTGTGATGACATCATTGGATGCCTCAGCATCCTGACGAGTCATAGCATAGACCTGCGCCGAGCCTCCTGAACCTGGAGCTCTCTGAGACTGCTGTCTAGGAGGAATCTGAGAAACGGGCCTGGCGGCCTGAGGACCAGATGGTACCATAGCTGCGGATCCCTGGCGACCTGATGAAACATAAGGGCAACTCCTGACATAGTGCTCTGGAGACCCACACTCAAAACATCCATCACCTCTACCTCCTCTACCGCCTCTACCACCTCTGCCATGACCACCTCCAGACGAACACCTCCCATGATGCCTCTGATGGCACCTCCCGCACCACGGCGGACCAGACTGCGAAGAGCCACCCCGCCTCTGGGATGACTGAGGCCTCGGGGTCTCTGAAGAAAAATCCTGGGCAGGCAAAGCAGCAGCCTGGGGCCTAGACTGAGAACGGCCCTGATGACCCTGACCCCTCTGAGCGGATCCACTATACCCACCAGACTGACGCGATCTCTTGGCCGCCCTCTCCGCGTCAGCCCTGGCGAAGATATCCTCCATCCGCCGCGCCACATCAACTATCTCAAAATATGACTTGTTGCCCATATCAGGGGCAACAACTACCTGCAAGCGGGGATGAAGACCCTCAACAAACCGGAGGACCTTGTCCCTCTCCTGAGCCACCATAGCCGGCGCAAACTGAGACAACCACAAGAACCTGGTGTCATACTCTGAAACAGACAGGTTTCCCTGCCTCAACCCCTCAAACTCGCGCCTCTGAGCATCGTGCTGACTCTGGGGCACGAACCTGCTCATGAACATAGACACGAACTCAGCCCAAGACAAAGGAGGGAGGTCACTAGACCTCTGCCGCATCATGGAGACCCACCATGTCTCCGCATCTCCCGATAATCTGAAAGAAGCACACTGCACCCCTAAGGTGTCTCTAGTACCAAGAACTGTCAAAATCTTCTCACACTTCTGAATGTACCTCTGGGCAGTACATGTAGCTGAGGTACCGTCGAACTCTGGAGGCTGAAGCTTCATGAATGACTCTATCCTCTTGGCAACCTCCTCAGTGCCCATAGGAGGAGTAGAAATAACAGGACCTGCCTGAGGAGCAGAAGCAGAAGGCTGGGCAATATGATCAGGAGCAGCCTCAGAAGTAGGCGTGCTCATAACAGGTGTGGTCGGCTGAGGAGCCGAAACAGGAGCTGCAACATCATCTCTGACAGGGACCTGATGGCTAGACAAGGCCATCAGTCTCATATACTCCTCTGAAGAGATCACAACGGTGCCTGGCACAACAGCAGGCACAGGGGGAATAGACGCTGACAGAGTCGCTGCGGACACCGCAGGGATAGCTGTGTCCTGCCTAGTGGCTGACGGGCGACCTGCCCGAGTCTTCTTAGCAGCTGGCGGCTGCGTAGGTGCTGATGGCTCTCCCGCAGACGCGGGTGTAGAAGATGCAGCCCTCCTGGCTGAGGATGCTCGCGTCCTCGCCATCTGATACAATACACGAAAAAGGGTCAGCACCTATATAAGCTACTCAGCACGAATAGAGATGAAACGAAGGGAAAACATTTCCTAACATGCCCTTGTAGCCTCTCGCTCATAAGTATGGTCGACAACATACCCATAAGCAAGACTCTACTCAGACACTGCTCCAAGACTCCTAGGACTCGAATTAGAACCTAGGGCTCTGATACCAAACTGTCACGACCCAATTTCCAAGGGCTCGTGATGGCACCTAAACAACATTTGCCTAGGCGAACCAATGAAACAAGATGCGGAAAAGAACAATAATGTGAAAAGATCATAAATGGATATATAAATATAAAAGGGTGAAGTCCAAAAGAATATATCCACAAAAGAATTGGAGCATTCTAAGAGTGACTCAATAAAGTATGAATATACATCAAAGAAATCTGAGTCATATCTCTAAGTGACTCCGGCGGTATGCCACCACGGTCTGTGTGGTCGGCTCACCTCAATCAAAAGTCTCAGAAGCCTCGGGAACCGCTAACGTCCGGGCTGCTGACTGGATGAAGGACCTGCGCACGTAGCAGAGTAAGTTATGAGCCGAAGCCCAGTAAGATCACCGACAGGCCCGCTAAGGTACCCTTGCGGGACAAGTCGCTACATGCATCATAAGCAACAACATACTATAGTAATCATACAATAAAGTAGTGAAATCACAAATAGATGTAACACATTCCATACACACAAGTAGTAACCAGAAGTCTCAAGGATTATGCCCATCCAACGTAAGGCATAGGTCAACTCAGCGGCGGTTTGGAGGTCCAATCTCTACTCCCGTGCCGACTAACCTAGACCTACGATGGACTAGCAACACCACTACTAAGTATCAACCATATACCGTGACCCGAAGTCACTATCACAATCATGAATAAGTAGACCAGCGACCCGTAGTCGTTGGCTCATCTCAAATCTGTCTACGATCGCACCACACCCCCTGTCAAGTGCGTCGTATCTCAATAAATCAAGTGACCACACCACACCCCCTGTTAAGTGTGTCACATCTCAAAGATCAAGTGTCCACACCACAACCCCTGTCAAGTGTGACACATCTCATAGTATAGGCGACACCACACCCCCTGTCAAGTGTCCCTCTAACAGTATTAATATCCACGACATTAATAACAATAACAGAAATAATAACAGAAATATTAATAACGATAATATTTCACAGTCACCGTAACCCAGGTTGGTTATGCTAGCTGAACGTAAGGCGAAGGTTAACCCGACCACAGTTTGGGGGTACAATCCCTACTCCCATGTCGTCCAACCCAAGGTTACGTATAGACAGCACTACCCAACCCGGCACGTGAACAAATCAAGTACCAATATCATACAAAAGCTGGCAAAATCCTCGGCAAGACATTTATCATGACATGCCGGCAACATCCTCGGCCATGTCCCAAGTTCTTGCTATCTAAGCATGGCATAGCATAACAATCTCGCTATTTATAACAAACAATAATAGCAAGTAATTCACATCATTAATCCTAACCATTGTTAGGTATATATATGCGTACATGAAGCATACTAGCATGAAGGAAGAGTCCACAAGCACAATAGAGGTCAAGTCTCACTTACCTCGAAATTCGGGCTCAAATGCCGGGAAGAATCTCCTTTCCCGCTCGCCTTGTCCGCGAAGGACTCTCCACTAGGTCTATTAAGACAAGATATAGCACATATGAGTGCTCAATTATAGCTATTTAAGCCTATAGGCATCCTAGGGTAAAAATTACCAAAATGCCCCCGGGTAGGGCCGAGCCCTAAATTTACAAAATATACTTTTACGGACTCCCCACGCTCTCGTGAGTCCAAAAGTACACTTAGATTCCACATGCGATCCTTGCTCGATGTCTTTCCCCAATTCTTAAGAATCTAGGGTTCTAACCCATTTCCAAGAATCAACCATTTGATTCTTGTGTTAATCAACATAAAGATGGATTGAAAGGGCTTACCTTAAGTGTAAGTATGATTGGGTCTTCAATAAATACCCAAAAATCGCCTCAAGAGCTCACCAAATGATTTTTATAAGTTATGAACCGAAATGGCCCGAAATGGCCTTTTTATAGCAGTTTTTGCCTCTGTGACAGCTTCTTTTGAAAAATCATAACTTTTGATAGGAATGTCCAACTGACCTGAAACCGGTGCCCTTAGAACCATAACTCAAAGGGCTACAACTTTCATGTTTTGAGTTTTTCCTAATTCCTTATGGATTGGCCGGAAAATCAGATTTTATCCGGCTGTTTGCGCCAAAATAGAACAGAAAAGTCGCACCAGATTTTCTACTGTTTTAGGGGCAAAACGGGACCCTACGAAGCTCGGAATGATCCCAAATTTTTCACACAAGCCATAAAATACTTGGGTGACATGCTCGTCAAGACAGAACTCAATTCGGACCTCCAGAACTCAAAAAGTGGGTCCCACGGCAAAGGTTCAATTTTTGACTTTCGCCAAAATAGCGAAATTTAACCAAACGACCTCGGAATCCAATTCCGAAAGTTGCTACAAGTCACAAATGACTATACGAACCTAACGGAACTTTCGGATCTCTCATCGGAGCCCATTTGCTCAAATCGAGCTCGGAAACCTCTTTTAACTCTTTTAAACTTCCGAAACGGGGACTTTATCAAAAGTCCTATCAAACGAGATCCGTTTTCAATTTTGAAGGTTGCTACATATCATAAATGACGAGACGGACCTAACGGTGCGCTCGGATTTTCCATCGGGGTTCGTTTACTCAAAACGACCTATCGAAACCCCAAATTCCTTTCCGGAATTTCATAAACGGATCCTTTTCTCGAAAACCTATCAAACGGACTCCGTTTCGACTCAGATTTTACAGACGGGTCATAAATGACCTAACGGAGCTTTTGGGACTGTCGACACGCAAATCGAGGTCCCGGATCCCGTAACGACTATTTGAGGGTCGTTACAGCTGACTACTGATGTGTTAGCAAGGATACTTGAACACAAATCTGCCAAAGAAGTATGGGAAAAGCTGAAAGAGATGTACTCGGAAGATAACCAAAAGAAGGACTCAGCTCTTATGGCAACTGATGGAGAAGAAGCCGCTCATTTAGCTATCTGATCTTAAAGAAAACTTACACACATACTCTACTAAAAATTTGATCTTAATTACTGCCACTTTGATTGAGGGTTACGAAATGGAGAAAATTGAGAAAGATAAATTGGCTGGAGAGATAAGTGATCTCAGGACTATGCACAAGAGTCTTCAAGAACAAAGCATTGAACTGGAAGAAATCAATGCCATTTGGAAAGGGCAGACTCTTGTGTCAAACTTTAAGATCACAGAACTGGAATTGGAACTAAATCAGTTAAAGGAGAGTGTAAATAGTAAGCAATTAATAAGTGAAGTTCAAACCTATGCATAAGTCTAGTTTTCATGTGCCCTTAGTGACCGAGGAAACGGTGAAGGTTGATGTAGTTGAAAAGTGATAGAAAGACTGAGAGAGGATTCCGTTGAATCCCAAAAGGAACATGTTAGTGCACCTAGGTTGGGGGTTGTTCCTACTGAGGGAGTTCATGATATATTTGTACTTGAAGGTCCAGTTGTTGGAGGACCTAGTTCTGCTGAGGCTGCAAAGGACTTGAGTGAAGCACCTGGTTCTCGCTCAGATCCTATTGTGGCTGATGGTGCAGAACTCAATTGGACTGACTCAGATGAGGAAAAGGATGAGAAAATTCTGGAGGGAAATGGTTAAAGTGAGAAAGTTTTAGAGGAAGTTGAAGAAAAGAAAAAGAAGAGTGCAAAAAGAAAATTTCGGTGGAAGATGAGAAGTTTTTGGAAGAGGGTGACGAAGAGGAGGAGGTTGTTTTTGTAAGTGAGACAAAAGTAGAAGTTGATAAGAGAAGGAGATTGTTGAAAGGGGGAAAGTCTGTGCCCAAAAGCAGACTTGTTGATGAATCTAGTGATGACTTTCAAGAGAAGAGAACTGAGAGTGGTGACAAAACTGCTGCTCAGCCAGTTCCTTCCTTAAGAAGGGTGGCAACAAGGTCAGTTTAGAACCAGTAGTTAGCAAAGGTTGATAAGCCGGAAAAGACAGTCAAGAATGTGAGGGATAGAAAACTGGAGGAAAATAAGAAGAATGAGAAAAAGGAAGATGAAGCCAAAGAAGAGAGTGATGAAGCTGGAAGCTATGTGGAACCCAGTGACTCAGATACAGATAGTGAGTTGGAAAGCAAAAAGAGGAGAAAAGACTCTGAGGAGGTCGACAGAACAACCTTCTTTGCAAAACACCAGGTATTGGTTGGGAGCATCCTGAGTGATGTGAAGGATCACCACATGAAACCCTTACTCAGGAAGGTAGGGGATCAAGGGTGGTTAGGTCTATTTGGCAACAGAGACAGACTGCTATATTCTGATGAAATTAGGGAGTTCTACACAAATTGCAAGGTTGCTGCTAGGAGAGTATTTTATGTTGTGAAGGGAGTTGACATTGAATTTGGAAGGACAGAGCTGGGAGTGATACTTGATGTGCCTGCTCAGAGTTATTGCAGGTATGTCAAGTTAAAATGGCCAAAAAGAACAGATGGAGTGACTCCCCTGAGTGTGGTGAAGAAATTCTCAGGGAAAACAAAGCTCATGAAAGAGAGGAAGATTGACAAGAAGGAAATGGAGCCGGCACATCAGTTGCTTTTTGATTTTGTTCATCGGTTTCTACTACCAAGGGGAGAAAGGAACAGCGAGGCTAGTGCTATTGACTTAACCTACATGGATCTGCTGGACAGATGAGTGAAAACCAATTTACCTGGTCTAATAATTAGACATATCAAAAAGATTACATATACTGATCAGAAGCCACATTCCTTGGTGCATTCCTACATCCTACAACAGGTTCTTGATCATTTTGGGGTTCCTTTGGAAGCATGGAAAAAGCCCACCATTCATCAAATGTTTGGGCATAATGTGCTGAAAAGCTGTGATTTCTTTAAAGAGCAGAGAGCTTCCAAGAAACCAGTGCAGGTTAAGCAGGAGCAGTCAGAAGAAAGTGAGGACTATGGCCCAGAGGAAGCAATAGCAGCAGTCAAAGAATTGGAACAACATGTTCTTGAAGTCAATACCGAGAATGCTGAGCTGCAGAGGAAGCTTGAGTTGAAGGATCAAGAGATTGATCACTTGAAAATTGAGTGCCACAAGTATGAGGCCGAGCTGGAGATGGAGAGGGCCAAAAATACGAAGAACCTTGAGGCACTTGTCAAGCACTTCAATTTAAATCCCTGAGTCCTACCTTTCTTCCTCCATGTCCTTGATTATTACCATTCCTTACATCTCCTTGTCCTTCCTTGATATGTGAAGTTAAGACAATCTTTTTATGGTGTGTACTTTTACTGGGGCTGTGGATGGTTTTAAATTTCTTTTGCTTGTTTTGGGTCTGTTCTATTATATCTGGTTTTATTTGGGCCCTTAGCCTTATTTTTGTGTGTTTACATTTGCTGACTTGTTTGCCTTGTCCACTAGACTAGCTCGTACTAACTAGTTCCTGCAGGTGTTTGATTTATTTTGATGATGCCAAAAAGGGGAAGAAGGAAATGTTAGGGTGTTTGTGACCTAACTCATCTGTTTTAAATTTTTCAAACTATTTTTCTGTTTTTGTGTTTTTGGAAATTTTGTCTATTCAGGTTCCTTGGCAACATTTGTTTGACATCATAAAAAAGGGGGAATTTTTCGAGGAAAGGTTTTCAAGAATGACAGAGAAGAAAGACCCTGTGGTTCCGGAGGAGAACCTGGTCCTTGTATAGAAGGGCACGATTGAAAAGAGTTGAGGGTTGCAAATCCTTGCGGAACTAGGAGTAGTGGCGCGTGAACGAGTATGCATCCTAGTCAGACTAAAAGAGGCGGTGCCCAGGCTGTGTCTTTGAAGTACGAATACAAGTTGGACTTAAACAAGGAAAGAGTTACAAGGAATCTTGTCTTACCATAATTACAAGACTTCCTTGTGGAACTCAACTAGGGTTCTGATGCCCATATAAATACAAGTAGTCGAGACAGCCGAAATTCAGTTATTCACAAATAGAGAATTGAGAGCATACAAAGGCGATTCAGCAACTTTCCACGTGAGATAACTGAGCAAGACAACTGGTGGAGTTAACAAGTTTGAGTCTAGATATTCTGTCTAGGTTCTTGGTTTGTAAGTTGTCTTGGTTTTGTGCGTTCATTGTTTTACCTATCGGCTTATCTTAGAAGCAATTGTGTTAGGTGAACTTTTGAGAGATTACTTTGTAAAGATAGATTTTAGCTTTGTTGAGTGATTAGGGGTCTAGAGTGTAGCCCCTTGGTTACAGAGTCTTATAATCAGAAACTTGCTCTTTGTGTTAGTGGATTGAGTTCTAAAATCCCAGAGTGTGGGTCATGGTTTTTCTCCCTTGAGCAAGGAGTTTTCCACGTAAAACACCGTGTTCCTTGTGCCTTTTGGTTGTGTGTGTTTTCGTGTCTAAGTGCAAACTGGTAAGTCAAGAACCTCGAGTCCTTGCAAAGAAAAATCGGTAGACACTATTCAACCTCCCCCTATAGTGTCCTTAGGAGGTGCTTAGATTATAACACACTATCAATTGAGGGGTCGTTCAATTGATATTGACTTTATGCAGGTATTGGTAATGTAAGTATTATCAATGCGGGTATTGGTAATGTGGTTATTAGAAATGCGGGTGCTGTTATTAACAATGCGAGAATTAGTAATTGGAGTATAGTAGTTATGCATGTATTATAATGTAGGGATTATTTTTTAAATCATTAATATATGACAAATTAATATTCAAAATCATAATTTAAAATATTTCGTTACTCCTTAAATTAGTTAGAAAATATACGAGTATTAACTATGCGGAATATAAAAAAAATAAAACCAAAAGCTGTATAAAATTTATACAGGATTTGATAATGGGAAAGTTTCAAACCAATCATGGCATGGCTTATACGATTTTCAACGAGGGGATTAACTCCCCATATTGACCAACCGAATGGCCCCTAAGTACATCGCCACATCGTGATAGGTTGATTAGTTTACTAGGATTCAACCATTTAAGAAATTTTTTTGATGTAAAATTTGGGTGACTACCGTCACAACTCAAAAGGATGCATAGCAAGCACAAGAATTTTTTGTGCAGGATGCTTTTACCTTTAGCGTTCTTGATACCATGTGTGATGCAATTCCTTACACATGCTTATTAGAAAATGGTTTTATACCTATGATTACAGACTTATATATGAGTAAAGTTGCATGACAAAATAAGTTGTAACATAAGGAAATATATACACTTCATACAGAACTTCACTTTCCTCTTCGATTAAAACAGTTTCACAAGTTTGTTAATTGAGCAGAATGATCTTAAATGTTATGGTTTGTACTCCAAAGGTTAGTAGTTTGTTTTTGGTAGACCAATTAATTTATTAAAGAAATTTGATATTTCGTATTTGCCTATCATGCAAACGATTAACTACTCTCTTCGTCCCAATTTTATATAATTACATTTTCTTTTTGGTCCGTTTCAAAAGAAATAATTTCTTTCTAGATTTAGTAATAATTTTATTGTATGAGATGATTCATAACAACAACATATCCAGTGTAATCCCATAAGTGGAATCTGGGAAGAATGACATGTATGGAGACCCTACCCCCACCAGAGTTGAGAGGTTATTTATGATGGACCCTTGGCTAAAGAAAAATAGTTGAAAACATGATTGCAAGAAAAAGATGAACCTATTATGATAATAAAGGAAATACTAACATAGGAACTACGATAATCGAAGTAAACAGAAAACGCCGATATCAATAAAGAAACAAAAACAACAAAACAACATATATAAGAATAGCACACATGCTAATATGATCGACATTGCTCCACTCCTATCTAACCTTCTACCCTAATTCTCGACCTCCATGTTTTCCTATCTAGGATCATGTTCTCGGTGATTTTCAAGTGAGCCATACCCTACCTAATTACCTCGCTCTAATTCTTCTTTGATCTAGCTCTACTTCTTCATAATCTAGCAGTGCCAACTCCCCACTCCTCTTCATTGGAGCATTTGTGCTCCTCCTTTTCACATGACCAAATCATTGCAGCCTCACTTCTCGCATCTTGTCCACCATAGGGCTACTCCCACCTTTTCACGTATGACCTCATTCTTAATCTTATCCATCCTTGTATACCTACACATCCATCTATGCATTCTCATCTCTGCTATGCTCATCTTCTGAATGTGTATATTCTTAACTGATCAACATTCCACCCCATTCAACATGGCTGGTCTAACTACCACTCTACTTATCTTTGAATCGATGTGGCACTTTCTTACCGCAATAGGACATCGGAGGCGAGCGTCCACTTCATTCAGCCTACCCCTATATGATGCATGACATCCTCGTCAATTTTTCCATTACCTTGGAGGATTGGGCCAAGATACTTGAGGCTTCCTTTCTTGAGATGACTTGCGTATCAAGTTTCACTTTCATATCTGAGTCCTTTAATGCTTCAGCAAAGATACTTGAGGCTTCCTTTCTTGAGATGACTTACGTATCAAGTTTCACTTTCATATTTGAGTCCTGTAATACTTTACTAAACTTGCACTCTA
The DNA here is from genome assembly GCA_037355625.1 of Petunia x hybrida. NCBI lineage: Eukaryota > Viridiplantae > Streptophyta > Magnoliopsida > Solanales > Solanaceae > Petunia > Petunia x hybrida. The sequence goes on along the minus strand of JBBBVM010001038.1, from coordinate 150,268 downwards.
TGTATTTAGTTTTTGTCCTACTCAACTTGAAACTTTAGACTCCAGAGTCTGCCTCCAAACTCCAACTTATGATTAACTCTGCTGCGCGTCTCGTCAACCTAGACTATGTCATCTGCGAATAACATAAACTATGGTACCTCTCCCTAAATACTCTGTGTTAATGCATCCATCACTAGAGCAAATGAAAATGGGCTAACCACTGACCCCTGATGTAATCCTATCTCGACTGGGATTTGTGCAGTGTCTCCTACTATTATTTTCATCTGGGTCTTGGCTCCATCATACATGTCATTAATCGGTCTAATGTATGCAACGGGTACACCTTTAAACTCCAAACATTTCCACAAAACCTCTTTTGGGACTTTTTTTGTAAGCCTTTTTTAGGTCAATTAACACCATATGCAAGTCTATTTTCCTGTCCCTGTATTGATCTATCAACCTCCTCAAAATATGAATGGCTTCTGTTAGCTACCGCCAAGGAATATATTTATTTTATTCTTGAAGATAGTTACGTCCCTCCTCATCCTCTTTTCTACCACCCTTGCCCAAACTTTCATAGTATGACTAAGTAGTTTGATACCTTTATAGTAATTGAAATTTTGAATATCACCCTTGTTCTTGTACAACGGTATCATAGTACTCCACCTCCATCCTTCGGGCATCTTTTCTGTTCTAAGGATGACATTGAACAATTCAGGTAGCCACGCCATGCCTACTTTGACTATACTTTTCCAAAACTCCACTAGGATCTCGTCAGGCCTAGTCGCTCTTCCCCCTCTCATCCTAAGAAACGCCTCCTTAACCTTTCAAGGTTTAATACACCTGCCAGCTCCTTAATCAAGATGGCTCTCGATTGCTCTAAATGACCCTCTGGGCTTGCTCTAAATGACCCCACACAATATTCTTGTCCCTCTCCTCATTGAAGAGTTTGTGGAAGTATGTCTTCCATTTTTTTTTAATAAGAGCCCCTTTCACCAATACCAAGCCATCCTCGTCTTTAATGCACCTCTTTGCAGTCTTATACCTTTCCATATTCACCTTTTTTTCTTCATCGTCTTTGCTATCCACTTTTTCTTGGACCTCTACATTCTACCACCAAACCTCTATTGGGGTTACCCTTCGAGACCCCTAACACGTCCATAACTGCTCTTCTAATACACTCAGCTATCATGGTCCACAAACTGCTGGCATCCTCTACTCTCCCAAGTCCCCATAAATACCAACTTTTTTCCAAACTCCTGAATCTTACCACTACGCATGATCCCCCATTTAATCTTGGGTCAATGTTTCACGATCCTCTTCTTCCTCTCCCTTATGATAGATCCAAAACCAAGAGCTTATATTGGGTTGTTAGGTTCTCACATGAGATAACCTTACAATCCCTACATAAGCCTCTATCGCTTCTCCTAAGAAGTAGGAAATCGATTTGAGTCTTTGCCACCGTATAACAGAATGTGATCAGATGCTCATCCTTCTTTGGAAAACTCGAATTGGCTAGTGCCAATCAAAATCTTTTGCAAAATCTAAAAGACTAACTCCTCCTTCAATTCTATCCCAAAACCAAAACTTCCATGAACCTTGTCATAGCCTCTCGCAGTTAACCCGATGTGGCCATTGAAATCTCCTCCTATGAATAGCTTCTTGGTGCTGGAAATAGTGTGCACTGCTTCTTCTAGATCCTCCCAAAAGAGCTTTTTGACCTCTTCATTCAAGCCTGCCTGAGATGCATAAGCAATAATTATGTTAAAAGAGATTCCTCCCACTACTAGCTTAATAACCATTATCCAATCGTTCACTCTCCTAACCTCAACCACTTGCTCTCGGAGGTTTTTATCTACTAAAAAGCCTACTCCATTCTTGCTCCTTGAGACTCATGAAGAGCATTCATTCTTTTTTTAAAAGTATTCGTCATTATTTTAAACTTTGTGTCCAGTCAAATTAGGTCATGTAAATTGGGAAGGGGGAGTCTTAATTATTGAAGAGGAAATATTTAAACTTCTCCTAATTTTCATTTTTCAACCAAAACTATCCTAGATATTAGGCAAGGTTTAGGTAGGCTGATACTTAACCAGTATATTAGTAATATATATCTAATAAGAAGATATTCCATCCATTTGAATTTATGCGAGCCTGTTTGACTTGACATAAAATTTAATAAAGTAATGAAAACTTTTGAAACTTGTGGATTAAAATAAGCAATTAATATTTGTGTGGTTATAACGTTAAGGGTACAATAGTAAATTCGGAGTTAAAAATATTGCTATTAGAAATGTGTCCTTTTTTTTTAAAAAAACAGAATAAAAAGAAATAGATTCACATAAATTTTGAAACTGAGAAAGTAACATTTAGAAGGGGCCATGTAGGCTTGTCTCCTCAATCTTCGTAACTATATATGCTATATGGATCAATCTAAATTGACAAAGCTAGAATCAATGCGACTGTGAGGATGTTTAGATTGGCTTTTAAAATGTAGCTTTATAGGCTAAAAGTTAAAAGACATAAGTTGGAAACGTCTAGCTTTTAGCTTTTGGGTTATTTTTATACTTTTTTTTTTGGGCTTAAAGTAAGTGCTCAAAAGCACTTTTTATCTTTCCTAAACATCCACCAAAACTAAAAAAAAAAATTATAACTTATTTTGGCTAAAAGACACTTATAATAAGCAATTCCAAACACCCTCTGTATGATTTGTGCGTAGCCAAAGAGTGAAAGCATTGCGTTTCCGTCTACACGATGTTGTATCTGAGCCTAGAAAAAGAGCTGGTCGGAGTTCTGCTCAACTTTTGATTTTTAGTTCAGACTTATTTCAAAATAGTTTTGAGATATGGAGCCCGTTTGGGTAGGCTTAAAAGTGGGGGTAAGTGCACGAAAGATCACTTTTGCCACTGGTCTTTGGGCACAGACCATTAATACTAAAACATTTAGTTTGTAACCACTTTCGCTTAAAAGATTGAACTTCAGTCCAGGCCCTGGAGTGAAGTTCAATCCTTAAAGATAGAACTTCAGTCCAGGGCCATATGGATTGAAGTTCACTCCTTAAAGATAGAACTTCAGTCCAGGGCTATGTTCACTAAATTAAAGATATAACTTCAGTCCATTGCCATATGGATTGAAGTTCAGTCCTTAAAGATAGAACTTCAGTCCAGGGCTATATTGACTGAAGTTTAGTCCTTAAAGATAGAACTTAAGTCCAGGACCATATGGATTAAAGTTCAGTCTTTAAAGATAAAACTTCAGTCCAGGGTCCTATGAACAGAACTTCAGTCAATGATCAGAACTTAAGTCAATGCTTATTTAGTAAAGGTCCAAAAGTAGCCTCTAGTGTAAGACCAAAGAAAATAGTGGCCTCAAACTAAATATCGGTATAAAAAATGGCCGCTGCGCGAAATTTTTTGGGCTTATAAGCAACAAGTGGCTTTTAGAGAGAAAAACATAACTAGCCAAAACCAAGATAGGCCCTGCTTTCAAATAGCCTCAAGAAATCTTGTGAAATACTAGCCAAAAGTTACCCTATAAAAATAGGTTTACCAGTTTTTTTTTGTAAAAAATAACGAGAAAAACAAGGCAATAATCTAGGGTGGAGATGTTAATCATGGACGCTTCAATAAAAAATCACACATTACTCTAACTAATTAAATTATATAATCTCAAAAGACTTATATTCAAATTTTAAGTCCAACAAATTGTTGACACCTGATACCTTTAATCACAAATGGATGTGACAGAAAGCTCCATGGTAATTAACGACTACTTTGGTCTGCTAGTCCATTTCCTAGTCTAATTATATATATTAGTCCTCCTTAAAACAATATTCTGGACATTTGTATTTTTTTATATACAATTTCTAGAATAATATGAATCACCTATTTTTTTTTGTTGGTTATTGTTTATAAAAGTGTGCATCAGTTATACAAACTATCAGAATAATATGGATCACTTATTACTTTTCTCTGTTCTTTTCTTTTAATTGTATGCAAAGATTATGCATTAGTTATACAATTCTAAAATAATTATTCTTACTACGCTTTATCATACACATATGGTATGCATTCAATATACATCCATATAAATTAGTACTTTATTTTATGACCAGTCTTCATGGAATATAATTGGGATACAATCTATATGAAAACTTCAACTATTCTTACACCGATTTATCATATACATATGCTATGCATTGAATATACATCCATATGAATAAGTTAGCACTTATTTTATTTTTATGACCATTCTTCATGGAATATATAATATACATGGAATATAACTGGATACACAATCTGTATGAAAACTTCAACATGCTGGCACACAAAATATACAAGAAATATGCTAGGAAAAAGTAGTTATCTGCACTAACTATGCATACTGTTACGTGAGGAAAAGGTAGGCGTGTGAGCTTGGGGAAGTATTATGTATAAGAAGAAGTAGAAACTAATAACCTAAATAAAAAAAGAAATAAATCAGCTAGTAAGAAAATCTCTCATCCCCTTAATTGTAGGCTCATTTAATGGACCATTAACTATTACGCAGAAACGTGTACTTACTCAAAGGTTTAGCTGGGGTAATAAACGTAAAGTGAGTTTATTTACCGTTTAGAATTGTTTTGAGTGTTTAGCTAGCGTAATTTTTCCTGGCTTTTAAGTGACTTTTTGATTTATAAGCCACTTAAAATAAACTGCTTATAAGCCCACCCAAACATGCTCATAGTCGGCCTTAATTAATATCGTCAACGATTAAGTCAGGTTGATTCAACTCGATAAAAGTTTGAGAATGTCAAAGCTCAAATTTAGCCAAACTATCTCGGCTCAATTGAAAATTTTGGTTTTACAAGTAAATTGATAATCAGTTAAACTTTAAAATTTGTAGGTCTTTATTCAACATAGTAAAACTTTTCATCACAATGTAACTTTAGCTTAATTAGTACAGGTGAAAAAAAGTAATTATTAATTTTTTTAATAGAAAAGGGTAATTTTTACTCCTCGACTATGGAAAATGGATTAGTTATACCCTCCGTTTGATTTTGGTATGAAAAATACCCCCTTCTGTTAGCTTAAATAACTCACTTATGCCTTCAAAAGTAATAGATGCTTCAACTTGGCAAATATATTCTTAAAAATATAATTTTTGCTGATGTAGATTTCTATATAGGATTCCCTTTCATCTTCTCCACCACAGCTCTATGACCATATTTTTTTTTTTTCTCCATGGTCATATTCTAACCAACAAATCACTGATCCAAGAAGCGAAAAATCATATTCAAACCACCTAGTAATAGAGCCATATTAACAAAGAAGGGAAATTCCTTAATCACCCTAAAAATGATTTTCCAAAATCTCCAATTAATTTCGTATCAATTCTTCCTATAAAATCCACATACATATCATCATCTCTTAGAAAATAAATATTGCGGCTGCTCTTATTAGTCTTTCGTCTCCCATCATCAAACTCCGAATCATCATTATCATCAGAAAATGAGCTTAATGGAAAAGGAGAATTAAAATTAGAGTAGTTTAGAACGGTTTCTACTACTATCGCCGCTACTCGTGAATGCTATGAAACTTTTTCCTCTCACTCTGTAAGTAATCAACTATGATGGGTAAGATGAAAAGGTCAATTAGATGATTAGTGTGTTATAAAGAGCATAGAAACATAAGTCTGATATTCACAGGTGATGGGTCACATAAACTTGTTGGGTTTTTTGTTGTTATTCTTTTTCTTTTTTCCTTTTTTTTTTTTTTTTGAAAAGAACTTGTTGGATTTTTTAATTACACGTGGAATTGATATTACTGAATTAAAATGTGACTTTGAGCTTTTGTTAGTTTTGAGGGCATAAATGAGCTATTTAAGCTAACGGAGGAGTATTTTTGATATCATAATCAAATGGAGGACATAACTGATCCATTTTTCATAATTGAGGGGCAAAATTGTTCCTTTTCCATTTTTTAATGAGGTTCAACTTAGAATAAAATTTATAATCTCATCTTCTATTTACACTTTTGGATCTAAAATGTTCTGCATTTTACTTAAGCGGCTTTAAAGTAATAATTCATGTCTTTCTACCGCATTTGAGTTTAATTTTCCATTTTTAAACTAATGATTACATATTTTTATTTATCAATCATTTTATAGTGTAAATGTTAGTTTACAAATATTTTTTCTTAAGTTAAAATCAATAATATTCATTAGCTTATATCAAAATAACTCTTCTTCTTGTCGTTGATTTAATCACTGTCATAGAGTTCAAATTTATCTCTCCTCTAAATTTAAATTTTAATTTAGTTACTCCGAAATTTAGCCAAACAATTTTAAAAAAAAGGTTCTTTACCCTTATATACAACTTTAAAATCTTATTTACACAAAATAGCAATAAAATTATTCTTACAAAACATAAGAATACTGTTTCTATACAAATAGGTGATTGTATATATATGTTCTGCTATACGAAAGCTAGGAACTGCATCTTTTTTGTTGCGCACAAAAATACAAAACTATATCTCTTCCCTGTTATGCAAATATAAGAAAACGTTGTTGGGTCTGAAGTGTGGTGTGACTGAAAAATAGAGGGAAGATGAAAAGGCAATTTGGCTTTTTGTACTATCGGTTAAAGACAACTAATTTGTTGGTTTAAATATATAAAGTTACTTCCTTTAGCTCTTAAAAGGAGTTAAGAGGAAGGGGACTCGTGCCGTCGTTACTTGCTCGGCCTCGGCCAATTGATATGATTGATTGATAAAATTTTTAGTTTTATTAAATAAATATTAAATATTATTTAATAATTATTAATCGAATTATCAAAATTCCCGCCTAGTTTTTTCGTAATTAATTCCCAAGGTGTTTAATTTAAAAGACAATAGGTTTTTCCTCCAGAAAAGGCACCATGACACCTCTCTAAAACCCGAATTCTGTGGCTATAAATACAGAGGCATTCTGCCTCATTTCTTCACCGAATATTTTTTTTTTCATTTCTCTTTACTCTCTGCATTTATTTTCAAATAAAAATTAAGTCGAGTGAGTGTGATTTGCTACCATTCTTTGAGTTCACTATTTACTGTGATTTAAAGTACCGCTATCACAGTAAGGTTAATTTCATTCTATCTTGGGAGAAATTAATCCACAATCTTGAGTAACTGTGAGGGGATTAGATTTCTTAAGAACAGATAGTGTATACTGTTGGCTTGAAATTCATTCTACTTCATCTATTTTCGGTTTATTATCGAAAATGTAGACAACAAAAAACGTATCTTTTCTGTTGGGCTAAAAAATTTACGTGAGAAAACATAAAAACAATATTTTTTTTGGTGTGTGAAAATAGGGAACATTTTCTTATCTGTTGCGTCCAAAAATAAGGAATATCTTTTCTATTGCGCAACAGATAGATCCATTTTGATGTCTTCTAAACAAGTTTTATATATATATATATATATATATATATATATATATATATATATATATATATATATATATATATATATATATATATATATATATATATATATATATAAAACTATATTATTCAGATACTCTTTCAAACTTAAGACTTTGACACGTAAACACAAGATCAATATGAAAGTCAAGTTACGATATGCTAGCTCCATTTAATATTAAAGATAACCAATAATTCTATCTCAATATTGAGAAAGATAAAAGAGTTTCTTAGAATTTGACTAGTGCATATGGAAGAATAAAGAGATTGAAGCACTGAATTAACATTTAATCATAAGAAAATGATCATGCTTACTAGAATAAATTATTTTTAAAATACATAAATTGGATGCACAATAGTTATTTTAAATATTACATCTTATAAGAGGATAGTAAATATCTCTAGACATGTTTGTTAAAGAAAATAATATATAAAATTTTGAAAATATATAAAAAATAAAATATATTTATATGCGGGTTTGATTCGATTTTTCTTCGTTCAATACCCAAACCAAACCACATATATTCGATTTTTTAGCAATTTGATTTGATTTTTGGTTTGATTAAGTTTTACGGTTCGATTTGAACACCCCTATTCTGCAAATTTGTGTTAAAAAAAAAAGAAGGTGAAATTTGTGTAATAGCCACTTTTTAGAGTTTTTAATTATAAAAAAAATCATCATTTGTAAAATTTTTAGCAAGAGATTGTACTTGTGAGCACCCACAACCTTCAAATCCTGGATCCGCCACTGGTTATAACAGACCTTTTTTCCACATTTCAGTTCAAAATCTCAGGTCAAATTACCTAAGTTTGACATGAAATGAGTATATAAAGAAATGTTAAAATTCTCAAACTCCATATTTGATATGATAGTTTGAATTGAAATTCATGAATTTTTTGAAATTTGAGTAATTGTGATTATTCTTCTAAAACCTTGCAAATGTTGGATATTCCTTGTTTTGGTGCTCTCAAAATTTTCTATTCGTCAAATTTATTCAAATAAACCAATTAGGGTCGAGTCGAGCTCGACTCCGACTCAATTTACTTGTAATAGAAGTGCACGTCGAAGTCAGCTCGACTCGGTACTATAACACGATGAATGAGGAATCGGGAAATTAAGGCATGTAGTGAGGTTTGGTCAAATGACTGGTTGCTGCTTTTATAATTAAAAAAAAAAAAAAAGGGTTTGAGCTTACCAAACGTGGGTATAAAACTTGTATACCTTTGCTCGATTGTTTTCCAGCTTTAGAGTTATCTGATTCCTTTAAGTTATGGACGTTCTATTGATGCTGCTGACTCCAAAAATATAATCGGTGTAGGAATCGATCAGATAAAAATAAATAATATGATTCTACAGATAAATATTTCTTCCATCAGCTTCCGAATAACAAGTACTCATACTAGTTAAATAGTCAATTGGTAATACTCATACAGTCATACTTATTGTTGCAAATATGTTTACTTTTACAGTAATAAAACCTCACATGGCGCAATTAGGATAGGAACCACTTCCTCATGCTAAATTAGAAGGTTAATTTTAGGTTATAGCTACGACATTTTATCTACTATAATAACATAATGATGAAGCTACTTTAATTTATCACATTACAATAACTAAAATTTACCCAACTGTAAAGTTGGCTAAAATATATGCTATAACAGTCTGAACATATTTTTTGTTACGGTTAAGTTATAGTAAAACTTTACACACTATAAAATAAGTTAGCAATTAAGTTATACTCAGTATAACTACAAAACATACCTATCAAAAAGGACTTTTCTATTTTAGTAAGTCTAAGTTAGTAACTTTATTGTTATAGCGAGTAGAGTTAAATTTGTGTAATGTGACAAAAAATAGATTTGTGAGTTGTTATAGTGGATAAGTTTACTTACTTAGATGTGATAATTAAAAGAATTATTTTACTATGTTATTATTATAGTGGATAAGTAACCATATGTGAAGTTAACATGTCGAAAACTTCATTAAGGAGAAAAACATTCTATCAAGCAGATAGGTCTCCATATATTCCTAGTTTAAACAAGGAACAAGAAAGAGAAGTGGAACACTTAGTAAAAAGCTGAACGAAGAAATAATAAAATGAGGGAAAAATCAAAATGTGTCATATTGTCGTTTTAATTGATATGTCATGCAAAACAAACAACATAGTCAATCCACTTAGGATCTGATTTTACAAGTTCTCTGTCATTTGTTTTTACATATGTTACCGATCTATTTTTAGTGTAAACACTTATTATCTGCATTCTTAAACTTAAATAGTCCGACAACAATAATATTTTTACACCACCAATGAATAACACCAAGTTAAAATCGACATACTATTTTAACTATGTGACAGGTTTTGCCTAAATATAGAGATTGATTGCATTAAGGTTAGATTTACAAACTGCAGCAAAGACTTTCACAAACCATCATCTTGTAGTAAACTATACCTTTTGTCCTATCCAAAATTTAAGACATGAATGAATTGCCTTTGCCTGAAGGAATTTGAATCCTTGAACATTAGACTTATAATACTAAGTTAGTAAATGCGGTCTTGTAGCCTTTTCCTGAAGAAAAAGGATGTCAAAGGCAAGCCGTACATATAAAATGAATTTTTTTTTCACGTTTAGAGAAAAGTCAAGGTTTTCAATTTGCGATAACAACCCTAAGACCCAAATTTCTTTACTGAATGTTCATTCATGCGTATTACATGCACCGCGAGCCATTTTATGCGTGTGTTGGTCATACGAGCTTCCCTAGTTAGCCTAATCACCATGTATTTTGAGTTACTACTTGTGTGGCAAGTGTGGTTACATGCATTTATAATTACATGCTAACTCTATACGCGGGGAAACTATATTACTTAAACAATTATCTTATGCATTGAATACTATTAAAAAGTTGTGCTCTTGACGTAATTATGATGTGATCTGAAGTAGAGAGATATAGAGATGCTAATAGGGGGCTGTACAAAGTGCTTTAAAGGGTTATAGTACTTAATACTCTCAAGTGTAATCAAAGAAGGTAGTTATAAGTTTGGGGGGTGCGTCACTCGAGTCCTTTTACTCTTTAAGTAGAAGTCTTTTTATTTACACATTATGATGAAATAAGTATTTTTAGTTATTTTAGTCCTTTTCTAAATTTGGCAAGCTTTGTCTTGTATATGCAAGAGATGTAAGCTCATTTAAATTAATGAATGAAATCCTTAGTTTTTGTCTTAGCTTAGCTTCTTCTGATTTTTCTATGCTTTTATTTTTCTTTCAGCTTTCTTAAGTTACATTACTGGTATCAAAGCCTAATCTTTGCGCTGTGGATACAATGGCAGCTGAGTTAAAAAAAATGTTAAGTCGACTCGATGAGACATAATCAGTTAAGAGGATGTTCTCAAGAGTTCTTTTCGAAATAATTGAGCTCTAACGGTGTATTGGATGAAAAGCTGCGGAGGTCTTCAACAAGACCCCAAAGTATAACACGAAGTCCACTCCACGAGGTAAATTCACGGGAGAAGGTCACATAATTCTTGGCCTCGGGATGTTGTCTCGAGAGATGAGGAGGAGCGGTTTCGAAGTTTCGATCTCGGAGAAAACTGCGGATGTAACACCTCAGAAAACAAGGTCTAATCTTTGTAACCGTCGACCAATGTTCTAGCATTTAAGAGAAAGATCGTGACTCAACCACGACTAAATACGGAGTAATAGCTATAAAGGCACAATTATGATATTCACAACGTCATTTCTTTCCCCAAGTTATAAATAGAATTTATTTATAAATAAAGCGGATGGGAGCAATATAATATTCAACTTTACTTCTATTCACTATCTCGTTCATCTAGTTCAAATATAATATTAGATCGACCATCACTTTGATACAAGCAAATTACCAATTAAACCCAATATAAATTCGATTTATTTGTCCTATCTCGATTTAGGCCAACACAAATTGGCGCCGTCTGTGGGGATCTGGTAATAACGTGTTCTCCGAAACTGAGCTTTTCCAGATCTCTGTAAGATGTCGATGACCTCGATGTCTCAAAAATCTGCAAACGTCATAACTGGCGTTATAGAAATAAATGGTATCAACACCGCTTCGGTGAGGAAGCTTGCAAAACTCTCAACCAGCACAGAAAGAAGAACCCAAATTAAAGGGGACGATGAAGAAATCATTTTCAACTAAGGAGATTACCACGAGGTAATAACTCCTCATCACGAAGCTCTGGTTATTACCTTGAGGGTCAGTGATTCAGATGTGAAACGAGTCTTGGTAGACCCTAGAAGTTCGTAAATATAATCAACCGCAGAGCGATTAAGCAAATGTGGCTGAAGGACCTTGTCGTCCCGAAGATAACCACCTTAGCAGGGTTCAATAATTCCGTGGAAAGAACTCTACAGGAAATTACCCTCATAACCACCGTCGGGGGGGGGGGGTTGACAAAGAAACAACTTTTCAAATAATGAATGAGGACATGACATACAATATTATCCTCGGAAGGCCTTGGATTCACGAAATGAGGGCTGTGCCATCCACCTTTCATCAAGTCATTAAATTTCCCACCCCATGGGGAATTCGTGCAATTTGAAGTGATCAATCAACGGCTCGAAAATTCTATTCAGTCGTTGCGCAAAATGGGAAATCCTCGATCGGGCACTCAAGGTCACAATCAAGCGACCCAAAACCCCATGAAGGGGAGAGCTCAGCCCAAAAAACAATTTCCCCAGAGCAGGAAGAAAGGATTCCAACTTTCATCAAAGAACCTCAAAAATAGAAGGCCGAGGACTCAACAATGGAAGAGCTAGAATCTCATGCATTGCCTGAAGAGTTCCTGGAAAGAAAAATATTTGTGGGCTCAGAGCTGGACGCCGAGTCTAAGAAAGCTCTCATCAAAATATTAAAAGCCAATGATAATTGCTTTGCAAGGTCTCACGCAGACATTATAGGGATAGACCCCGAAATCATGACACACGAGCTGAACGTAGACCCAATCACCCGCCCGGTGAAACAGAAGAAAAGACCTTACACTGGAGAAAAGAAGAAGGCGATCCTGGATGAAACCAAGAGGTTACCTGACAACGGGTTCATAAGAGAGGTCAAGTACCCAGATTGGCTTGCTAATGTGGTAGTGGTACCCCAAGAAAAATGACAAATAAAGAATGTGTCTTGATTACACCGACCTGAATAAAGCTTGCCCAAAAGACTCCTACCCTTTACCCTAAATAGACAGGTTAATAGACTCCACGGTTGGACACAAGCTTTTGACCTTTTTGGATGCATATTCAGGGTACAATCAGATCCTAATGGACCCTAGTGATGAAGAAAAAAATTCTTTCATTACGGATAAAAGAACTTAGTGCTACAAGGTGATGTCGTTTGGTCTCAAAAATACCGGGGCAACCTACCAGAGATTGGTGCGTTAGATATTCAAAAATACCGGGGCAACCTATATCGACGATATGTTTGTAAAATCTGCCTGGCCGGAAGATCATTTGAAACAATAGGAAGCCTTCGCGGTTTTGAGACAATATTACATGAAGCTTAACCCCGAAAAGTGCGCTTTTGGGGTCAGCTCGGGCAAATTCCTATGATTCATTGTCTCGGAGAGAGGCATTGAAGAAAATCCTGACAAGATTAAAGCTATATAAGAAATCCCAAAGAATTATCGAGTCCGAAGGAAGTGCAATGCATGACTGGCTGATTAATCGCCTTGAGTCGATTTATTTCGAGGTCATTAGAGCGGTGCCACAAGTTCTGTTCTGTCTTGAAGAAGAACACTGACAACGCTCAATACACACCTCGGCTTGAGGTATGAACGGTCATCGCAATACAATTTACCCAACTAGGAGTCGGGGTCAAATCCATAAGGAACAAAGTGATGCGATCAAAGTAGTGGAGGAACTAAACCTATTTGACTAAGCCAAACAAGGATAACAAGGTGATGAAACGATATTAACAACTAACAACTACACTAGGGAAGCAAGTAAATGTGATCAATGGCCTTCTCACAACCAAGAAAGACAAGATTAGAGCCTAGGATGCAAATATAGCACGGGGTTTATATATTATGGCCGAGTCGTTCTAATGTAATCCCTAGAATCCTTCCGGCCTAGAAGGGATTTACCTCAACGGCGCTCGTCAAAGCCATAGTTGAGCGTATAAAGCACTATCCATTACCCGAGGAAAGAAGACCTCTTCCGAGCGTAACTTCTTTTAGATGAGTTAGTCTATGAAATAGCCTATCAACCCAAATCCTCGCTAGCTTCACTATTCTACGCTAACTAATCTCTCCCGAGTCTTTAATTAACAAAGTAAACATGTAACTTTAGTGTCATGAGCATTAAAGTTAAGCAATCAAAACAATAGAAGCTAGATAATCAAAACCCACATATATAAAATCCTAGTCATGAAATATATTCATAAAATCATGTTCATTAATAACATGAACTAACCAAATGTAGCATACAAATCAAAGAAATAAAGAAAGGGATAAAGAATTGCTCATTTGAAGTGCACCCAATCTTTAATCTCCAAGGTGTGTTGATGATTCTTGCTCCCAAAGTTTGGATAAGTAGCCAAAGATGTGTATACTATGGTAAAACTATCTATTTGTAGTTCCCAAAATAATTACCATCTTTTTCCCAAAATTATCCCTAAGTTAAAAACAATGAAATGGCTGAATGTTCATGCCATAGCCACCCTGGTACCAAAGTTTACCCGATAGCCACTTTATCACTGCTCAACTTAGTCACTGTTTCACGCATAGCCACTTTTCTGCTGTGCTTTTGGCAGACTAGCCAGTCTTCTTCTTTTCTTTAACTTGGCTTATTTTTTTACTTGTTTCTTCCATAACTCTTCCCCAAACATGCTCAACCTACAAAATGCAACGAAACCATGATAAGTGCACTTGTTTCACCATTTTAACACAACAAAAGCTCAAGTATAAGTGTGTTATTGATATTTTAACCACACATCACACCCCCAAACTTAAACTATTGCTTGTCCTCAAGCAAAGCACAAACTAGTAAATTCAAAATTGCATTTCAATCATTTTTAACACTCATAAAGCCACAAGAAGTCAAAAATCAACTTTTAGCTCAACAACCATGACATAGGTTGGTACCAACAACTAAGCCAAGTCATGTGAAATATTCTTTCTTTTTCAAATCATTATTTTCACAAAACCAAGTGCTTATCAATAATACAAATCAAAAGGAAATCAAGTCATGACATTTTTGCCTCTTTGTCACAAGAGCTCACTTCTTTGCTCTCTTACCTCAATTGGAAAATGAAACCAAATCCTCAACTCAACTTCACAAGTGCCCTCGCCACACAAAAGAGTATCCCAAACACACTATAATGCACATCAAACAAAAATGGGATATAAGATTGGAAAAATTCACTCGCTCTCTCAAATGAAGTTCAACATGCACACTAGAGATACCATAAGCTTGCCCTTCATGTACATCTCCACTAATATAGGAATGCTTGGCTCAAAATCAATTAGGACTTAATTAAGGTTGTAATGTAGGCTTTTGGTCAAAGGTGGGGTAAATTTGGGCAAATAGTGACTACACACCTCCTTGCACTACACCATGCAGCAATTAAAAGCACATTTCATTTTTCTTGCACTTACACCTTGCTAAGATGAGGATTATACACTAGTCTTTCCCCTCTTTATTCATCAATTCTATTTTTCTTCTTTTTCTTTCTTTTTTTTTTTTTTTCACTTGCTTCTTTTTGTTTCTTTTCTCTTTCCTTTTTTTTTATTCAACTCACTTTTGTTGCTCTTTCTTTTCTTTTGATTTTCATTAACTTCCACACTTTCACCAAAACTCGTGCCACTCCCAAACTTAAGCTTTTGCCTAAGTTGCACGTCTTTCAATGCACTCAAGGAGGTAGGGATAAAAGGAGGGTTAGTGCTTTAAGCACTTAGAATTGGTCCGGGTTAATAATGTGGTTGCCAAAAGAAAGTATTAAGCTCAAAGGGGTTGACGAAGGTTATAATGCAAGGGTAGGCTTTTTAGGTTACTAGCGGGCCAAAGAAAGCCTAAAATCATTTTTCAAGTCAAGCACCACCTAGGATTTCGCCTCGAAGCACACTTAGGGCAAGTTCTAGATCTAAAGCGCACAAATGAATACACGGACACCTCACCACACATTGCACAAGCAAAGAGAGGAAGACAATTATATTCAAGTCCCAATTAGAAGCAATTGAACTCAAAAGCTCACTCATAGTCTAATGAAAACTAATTAGTGAACACAAAAGCCAAAAGTTGAATTTAAAGATCATAACACAATCTATCAATTTACTTTGCTTTTCACTTTTCAAAATAAGATTCACATGGCAAGGATCAAATAATGGTGGTACCAAACATGCCAAAAGTTGGCTAAGGAGCAAAAATCCATAACTAAATATCATTATTTACAACTAACTACTAAACTAGTCCTAAAGATGCCCGGTTCAAAACAATTACTTCCTTGGAAAAGAACCATGGCAAAGAAAAACCAAGGAGTTATTTCAAAAAATTTTATACAAAAATGGTATTCACAATGAAAATGGTTGTTCGGACCCAAATGGGGCTTTCGCACCCAAGTGGGATGCCTACGTATCACACAAAGGTGAATCAGATAAAAGGAAGCAACATCCCAAGCGTAGTCATGGAAGTACTTTTTGTTTTTTTGAAAGCTTTTTACTTTTTTACTTTTACTTTTTTTTATAATAGTATAATACTACCAATTTCATCAAGTCAAATAACATTATTCACAATTAAGACATAATATTATCCCAAAACAATTAAGCTCCTCCCCCAACTTAAAATGTTGCCTTGCCCTCAAGGCAACTAAACAATAAAGAGCAAAGTTTAAGGGCTCCCTGGAAAGAAATGCCTCTGAGAGTTTGTCATGCTTTTGCGCCTCTTTGAACAATTTCAGTCGATTGCTCAATTTCCATGTGCTGGACAAAATTTAGAATCTCAATCCTCTTTCTCCCATTGATCCATCCCCATGTCAACTCTCCTCTTCTTTCTTCATCTTGAGTACTTGCACTCACCCTAGTGTGCTTCTTCATGCATGTACTCAGTGGAGCTAAAAACCATCTCTCTGTCAAAAAGTGCCTAGAAAAGATATAACCAAGTGAAAGTAATGTTCCAGCATGTAAATCAACATAAGAGAAGGTAACTGAGCCAAACAATTGGTTACAGAAGATCAAGCACATCCCAGCTAGGAGTTTCTGCTTACTGCCAAAATCCAAGTACTCCAGTGCTACCATTTAAATCAACGAATAGACATACTATCTTGGCAAGCACTTAGTTCACTAACTCTATGCAATTTCAAGCTATTGAGTACTTAGAATTCCCAACAAATGTATAATTTATTTTCAGCCCACACAAAATAAAGGTCAAACAACTTTATCAGAACAGTTACCACAATTCAATTTCAAAAAGTTAAGCACAACCTCCTGTAACATAGAACTCCTACCAGACCTCAAATAACTCTGAAACACAAGTCATAATTCTCAAATCAAGTTCTCTGCATCTCGAGCCACACAAACAGTAATAATTAATGAACAACCAGAAACTCAGAACTCATTTAGTCACACTTTAAATCCATATTTCAGCATTTTGACGCTATTTTACTGAAGATTTCAGCAGCATAGACAAGCAACCAGATTCAGACCAATAATCAAAACTAGCACACTCATCCTGATTTTCCTATTACAGTAAACAGTTCAGCCAGCCATCCCTTTTTCATGCATTCAGTAAGTTGCTCAGATCAAAGACGTTACATGTTAAAAGAAATTCATAGCACAAACCAGAGATAACAATTCAATCCTAACTAAGAACCAATTTATTCCCCTTCTACAGAATTCAGCTTAGCAAGTAGATTAGCGAGTGGCCAAGGGCAGGACACAATTTCAAAGCTGCTTCCTAGTTTCAACAGTTGGTATACTCTCCAAAGAATTAACACTGAACACAAACCAGTCGCTCATCATCCTACCAGTACAATGAATCACCATGGACTTCTAAAGCTCATTTTTATGAATTTAAGATTGCATAAGCAGTTATATTCCAGAAACAATCAAGAACACAAGAAATAAGGTGAGAGTTATTAAAACTTCATTGAAACAATCTGTCGACACTAAGAATGTACAACAACTCTGCTCAGAATTTACCAAAGAACTCATGAAATACTCATAACAGAGAGTAAGCAGCAAGCCAAGCAAACAAATCATAAATTAACAAGTCACAACTGTTCGAGATCAATTAAAAGCACCAGAATATCATTCAGGATTGGAAGCTCTCATTCAGGCATTCTGTTGAGCATGTTAAGTGCACAGCAGCTTTGTTCAATGTATAAGCACTTGGGGGTACATCAGACTTCCCCCAAGTTTGTCGACAGAACCAGCATATAACTACCAGAAGTACTCACCAAAAGTTAAAACAGAACTTCACCACAATTAAAATCAACAGAGAGGGGCAATGGGGAACACATGGAATGGGATTTGATAACAGGGGCAGAATTATCGAGCGAGGAGGAGAGATAGGAGGAAGCGATTTACCTGCATGACGACTCGATTGGTGACGATTATTGGAATGTGATCGCCACTGATGGTGAAAAGCAGTGGGAATTGGTGATCGAAGGTGATGGAATTGGGCAGCGGATGAACAGAATTGAGGAGAGAAGCGATCCATACCTGAGTTGCTTGGAGGTGAAATGGGACTGTTTCCAGCGTGTTGCAGTGGTGATCGGCGGTGGGTTGAAGCAGTTGGAGAGGTGGAATGGTGGTGATCGGAGCTGGTGGTGGGGTGTGGGGAGTCGGGACAGTGAAGGTGTTTGGAATTGGGAGCAGGAAGAAATTGAGAATTGAGGAGAGAGAATACTTACCTGGATGCCGGTGGTGAAGGGTGTTCGCCTATGCTGATGGCTGCTGTGATCGGAGATGGTGGCGTGTGATGCGGTGGTGAAGACCAGGACACTGAGTGAATTTTGTGATGTATCTATATTTCCTACGAGTTTCAAGTGCTTTTGACTAGCCTGGGTATGAAATTAACAGAATGAGCCTACTTTAACTACAGATGTAATCACCTAATTTTGGCACCAAAATTCATAAAAATTGTTCGGAATAGTCGTATTAGATTTTTAGGACGTGTCGTCAAATTTTTCTGGACTTCTAGTATTTATTCTTAACTAAACTTGTCCTTAATTAGGATAGAAAATATAAAAAAAACAAAAAATTACTTGTTATGTGTGTTTAGCTTTGATTCTATGTTTAATTGTGACGTTAATATAAATTATGTGTGTTTTGCTTTGATAAATTCAGTGTGTTTTAAATAATATAGTGCATTTAAAATGGCCATTTGTGCAAGAATTGCTAGCCCACCAGCTCAGCCCAAGTCCCTTACCCGGCCCATGACTTACATATATAATGTGAAAAAACCCTATTTTTGTTCTCATTCCCTCAAGTCCCATGTGACTAGCCATACTATGCTGAAATTTCTACCCTCCCACCAGAAATCGCCAAGCCACCGTCCCCCGCCGTGGCCCCGCCGATCGGCCGCCGCCGGCCACCACCTCCGGTGGCCGGAAAAATACAAATAATATATTTTCGGACTCCTTTCGACCCCCCCATTCCGTTTCTCAACTTAGTTTCTCCAAATTCTAAGCCGTTTGGAGTAGATCGGAAGTCAAAGTCGCGGTCAAACAAAAATCCGGCCACTTTGTGCTTTTTTCCGGTAAGTTTTGGTTCCCTTCTCTTCTCCTCACTCCCCTCTATCTCTCCCACATCCCATTTTTTCTACTACCCCGTCCCTTTCCCCGTTTTTCTTCCCCGTCCCGTTTCTTTTTTTTTTTTTTTCTGTTTTTTTCTTCTTCTTATTTCTTTCTTCGTTTTTGCTTTTTGATGTTGGTTCGGAGGTTGTTGGTGGTAAGGCTGTGAGGTTTGTTATGGCTGTTATGGTGTCCTTTCAAGGGGGCTTTGTTTCAGTTTTGAGGGCTGGGTGGTGATGTTATGATGATGATTTGGAGTTTAGGCAGCGTGGCGAGGCTTGTTGATGATGATGTTTTAATAAAGCGAGACGAGACAGTGCAGCGACACAATGGAAATTGGTAGTGTAGCGCTCTAATGGGTTTGTTCTTTCTCTTTCAGCTTATGTAGATAATGTTAGTACTAGGAATGCTATTGTTTAGAGCTTTAGAGATAGTAAATACTATATCCAAAATGTGTTCGGAGCATGACTATTTTCTGTTGAAAATCATCCAGAATTGTTCTTCTAGTTTGTGTTGAAGTATGAAACTGCTTCCCTTGTTATTGAAAAGTTCGCTTTCTTGTTGATTTTCAAGAAATGTCTTATGGTCCTGTTTGTAATCATGCACTTTAGTTCCATTTTTCTCAAATAAGAAAACTGTGATCTAGCTTTGGTATTTTGAGTTTGTCAGAATATAATTTGAATGAATTTGTTGTTCATTCATTACTCTATAGGGAAATTGTTTAAGTTATGCCTATGAAGGAGTTTAGAAGGCATGTTTTGTTTGTTTTTCTTTAAGATTGAAATATTCTGTTGCATTAGTGTTGGTTTCAAATATGCTTGATCTGTTTTTTGGTAGCAGGGAGTCAATGAGGGAACTGGCATGATCTTGTTTTGCTTTAAGTATTTGAGTATTGGTTAGTTTGTAAATTAGTTTTGCTCCTTGGCTTACTAAGAGGCATTAAGAGTAATCCTGGGACTTATTTGGTTAGAAATTAGGTCAGAATAGAAGGTCTAGTTTAGTTAGAATTTGGTTGCTCTCTAGTTTATAGTTTAGTTAGTTTGGGGCTGATTTAGTTGGCTTAGTTTGTCCTAGTCCTTTGGTCAATATAATGAGTGTTTGGGTGTCCTTTTAAAGGACATTTTCTTGCACAATTTTAGCTTTTGGACAGCCATGAGTTGCTGAAATAGTGTCCTTTTATAGCTGTTGTACTTGCTGAAAAATGAGACTAAAAGCACTCAAGTGTAGGGGTGTGGGCTTGTACTTTTGTACAAGTCCATACCCCACCTTTTGGTCTCACTTTTGGCCATAAATAGGGCCATTTTTTACCCTCATGAAGGAGAACTACCTTCTGAAAAAATTCAGCATAGAGAGAAAAAAAAAATTTTGTGTTCAAGTGTGTAAAGAGTGGAAAATACTTAGTGAACAAAGTGTAAAGATTTAGAACCAAAAGACCTCTATACGAAGAGTCTTTTGGGTCATAAATCTTTGGTTTTAAGTCAAAGTTTGGGTTCAAAAGGGGCTGTGACTTGCTGATTTTGGAGTAAAGAAGATGCTGCGCTTGGTGTTTCCTTTTGCTATCTTTCATTTGGTGTTTTTTGCACAAGACTTTGGCTTACTAGGTAAACATCCTTATTAGTCTTGTAATTTATCCAAAGTATGTTAATCACACAAGGCATGAAATTGGTAAAATAAATGTTATATTCCTATTCATATTGACATCATTTCGTGATTAGTTATGTTACTCTATGTTTATATGTTCCAAGTTTGTTGCGCTTGTTAACATGTATGGAAAGATAAAGGAAAATTCATGAATATAAGCTTTAGTTGCCTTAAAACGTTCAAAGAGTAGAGTTGTGTTGATATATTGGTTGATGGTGAAATCTGGGCAGAGTTATTCTAAATAAGGAACATAGAATTTTCCTTTCTTTATCTTATGCAAAATCAGCTCTAAAGTGAACATGTGTGAACGTTGGTCTAAATCTGGATATTTGGACGAAATAGACTACAAAATGCAAATTTCAAAGCTTGGACAGGAAAAGGACGATTAGGCAAATTTATGACCCCCCTTTGTAATTTTTTTATATACATAATAAAGTTGAGGTTGGTGTGAATTTTGGACACCATCAATTTTTGCAAATTCTTGGTAAAAAAAAATGCAGAGACAAACTGAATTTTATATGCAAAAATCGAGCAGCATAAGATTGCATAAATGGCCTTAGTTTTTTTTTAGAACAGCCACCATTTGAAAGAAAAAAATATAGAATGTGATACTTCATTTGAAACTTAAGCCTAAAATCAGGTCATTTCTGCAAAACGGGCCAGCCTATTATTTTTTTTAAAATGTAATTGATTTAACAAAACAGCCCCTGCTATTCATAAAATAACTACTTTGTTGTGAACAACCACATCTTGGATGAAGGTGATCCATAATTATTTAAATTGTATCAAATTAGTTATATTCTAATATAATCCATGTGATTGACGTTATTCCAAAGATATAATTTAGCCACTGGCCATTGAACATGTTAATTGAAAGTTATTTAACAACGGAATATAATACGATTAAGCAAAACGATAAGTATGATTTGTGATCTACTTATTAGGCTAAAAGATAAACTAAAACAATACAAGCCAACTCTAAATTAATTATATTTTTTGAAGTCAGTTAAATTCTTTTAAAGATAGACCAGTCCTCTGTGAGGTTGGGAATGAACAATACGCTTCTAATTTTCTTAAACCAAAGTGTAAATTCAAGATAACGGTAAATTAATACAACCATATTTAATAAATTAAAATTGCGACAATAAAGCAACTGTGCTTGGCACAGGACTCGAGGGTGCCTAATACCTTCCCGAGAGTCAACTGAGAACCTTACCCGAATCTCTAAACGCAGACCATTAGACGAGTCAGAGGTGTTCCAAGGTACCCTTTGGTGACTTGGCACACCTTAAACTATGTCAAGTGGCGACTCCGAGTTTCTCTAAATAATTTTGTACCTTTTTGAACACCAGTCACGAGTCTTTAAATAATAAACGCACAACTCGTTAACTCGTAATTTTTAGGGCGTGACAGCTTGGCGACTCCGCTGGGGAAATTAGTGAAAACTAGAATCTCCGGCTTTGATAAATTGTCGCATGTTTTAATTTATTAAATATTTGGTTGTTATTTTATTGCCGTTATCACCTTAAAAGTTGAATGTTACTGCTTTAATATTGTTGAACTGTATATAAACTGTCTTCCTCCGCAACCCACTGAGTCTCTGAAACACACACACACGTGCACTTACCAGATTGCTTGTGGCATCTGGGACTTTCTTACTAAATTGCCCATGATTTAGGAGGAAGGCGTGATGGGGTTTTAGGCCGGACACACTGTCTCCGGATGGCCCTGATGCGCTTTCCGCCCGGTTTGTCCACCGGGTTTTCAGCCAGTCTAGACACTGAGTCAGTTGTGTCACCTAGAGTCAAACCTTTAGGCCCAATTATCTGCATCATATCCGACTTAATGAGGTACGATACACCGGTATTGCACTTGTCTAGGTTGACTACCTTTTGTCTAAATAGGACCCACTTCCCAGGAAAGACTTGTCATTATTGGCATCTTATGTGTTGCATTTGTTGTAGAAAAAGGGTTGTTATGTTGACCGATCACCAGGGGTGGATATTAAATTTTGAAAAAAAAAATAAAAAATAAAAAATGAAAATGGGTTTAGTCCCGTGTCTCAAAATATCTTTAGTTGTCATTTTACGCCGCTATAGGGGCGAATTTTTTTAAAAACTTTTAGAGTCTAATTTTGTGTCCGTGGTTTGGTCTCAAGTATTAGAAAATAATTTCTCATAGTTTTGCGCCGGTATAATAGCGAAATTTTGGGACCCTTTTTGTCTTCGAGTCTGAGTCCGTATTTTTGAAAAGTAATTTATCGGGGTTTTATGCCGTCATAATGACCAATTTTTGTAAACCAATTTTGCATCTAATTCGTGTAATATTTTGTATTTTTGTGTCGTTATAATGGCCAGATTTTGTAAATTCTCTAAGATTCATTTTCAAATCAAATCAAAGAGTTTGTTTCAAAAATCAAGTTTTTATGCTCATCTTTTCATTATCGTAATGTTCGATTTTGGAGTCACTTTTTGGATAAAAAAATGGTTTGATTCATAATCCGTTCTTAAGTTATGTTCGTGTCTTGGGTTAAGTCTTGGTTTTTCATTAAAAAAAAAACAAAAGAGAGAAATAATTGTTGTTGTTTAGGGTCTGCTTTCTTTTGTTTTGTCTAAGGTCAAGTGAGGGTACAGACGATAAATTGCAATTAGCTAAGTTGTATTTGCGTCGATCCTCGTGGAATAATCTGACTCCGCTCAAATGTCGAGTCTCATTATTTTTCACCGTCCGGGTGGACCCACCCATTATCATGTCAGTTTGTATATATCTTTTGACTCATGTATCACGTTAAGCAGTTTATTTTAAGTCTGTCTCGTGTCATTTGTCTAAATTATGTTTTGTGTTAGAAAAAGAGGTAAAAAAAAAAATCATCGAAGTTTGTCCTTGTTCCAATTACGTGTCAGTTACAATTTTGTTCTAATTTTTCTCAAGGCACGTAAGCAATCTTTGGGGGATACGGTCGGTCCACTCGGCTTACGCCGTTAACCGTTTCGGGATGACGCATAACAACCTTAGGTTTGCCAATGTGCATTTTTGTGCTAACCCGATCTGTTTGTCATAGTGTTTGGGGTTCTGCGGTAACTTGAGAGGAAGTTCTGGCATTGTATCACACGTACAGAACAAGATCAATGGGACCCATGATCATGACGTCTGAAGTTGGGAATTCGGAGTTCGAAGATTACGAGCATTTGATTGAGCTGAATGAGAGGTTGACTGAAGAAGTCAAAATCTGAAAAAGTTGGTGTTTGAGCAGAATCAGAGGTTTACAGAAGAGGCCAAAAATATGAAAGAGTTGGTGGTTGAACTGTATCATGCTATTACCATGGGACATGCACCTCCTCCCGTGCCATCTAATCTCTCAGGAGTTGCACCGACCATCGTGCATCAAACACATGGTCTGCCTGCTACATATGAGGACCCTCAATATTCTCCCGACTTTCCTTACTACAACAGTGCCGCAAAAGTGGCAGGATCCTCCACAATGTGTCCTATGGCACCACCACCTCCATTTGCTCCACCATCGGCCTCCACTCCACAATTCACTGTTCGAGTTAGGTCAGAGAGTCTTCGCAATGAAAAAGAAAAGAAACGGGATCCCAGAAGGTGGAACAGGAGAGAATTTAACCAACCTCTGTCATTCTCCCGAACTCCACAAAAGCATCATCAGCAGCATTGCTCCCCAGATAATCCAAATTACTCTGCTCCTCCACTCCATAGAGCGCAGCCATATGCTCCGATATTTTCCTATCCGCAATGGCGCGCACCAACTCCAGAAGCCACATATAACACCCCACACAACCATTTCCAAGCTTCGCCTGACTTTCCCAACCAAAAGCGAAAGAATCCGTGTTCCTGTCCAAGCACAAGTCACAAAAAGTTGCGACGGAAGGGAGAGACTAAGTTCACCCCATTGGGGGAAACTTACACTAATTTGTTTGAAAAGTTGCAACAAGTCAATCTGTTGAAACCAATCCCGGGAAAAGTGAACCCTAATGGAAGAATTGATCATTCACGCCACTGTGCGTTTCATTCTGGAGCACCTGGACATGACACGGAATCCTGTTGGGAACTCAAAAGGGCAATCCAGGCAATGATAGACAACAATCAGATAAAAGTCGTGGGGGATGAAACACCAAATGTGAACCAAAATTCTTTGTCGGTTCATGATGTTCAAAAAGAAATGCATATGATTGGGACACTGTTCACAGAAGAAGAAATGAAATGGAATGGCGCCAAGCAGGTTGTGGCAGTTGGTCCTTCCAAAAACATCAGACGCCATGACTCATCTATTGTTGCATCAATTGATAGGCCAAATAAATCAACTGCCCGTGCAACAATGCAAGATGTAGTCGTTGAGCCAATTCACTGTCTTACACAGTCATTCATTTTTTCCAAAGATAACATGTCTACTCTGATGGTATTTCAAGAAAATGAAGCAAAGAAGAATATGCTGTCAAGTTTGAAGCACGTCAATGGGAACCAACATGGTACAGTCTGATGACGGCTTCGACAGGGCATGAGAGCAGTGCATTGGACATGATATGAAAATGAACAATTGAGAAGCACTTGTCAACTTATTTTGTCGAACTTTCTGTGCACTTGGTTATTTCAGGGTTGTAATCCAAGTGCATTATTTTGCTTATTTTGATGTTCAAACCCTCATGTCTTTAATTCAATAAAAAGCGAGATTCACTCCTTGTCTCAAATATTTTGTCTTTTTTGTTCCTTGTTTTTATCCTTTTAGTTTTTTGAAGTTTTATTCTTGCCAGCTTTAGTAACATGACATATGTGTGGAATTTGCGTCTTGATCTAAACACATGGTCTAATATCAAGCCTAAGAACTAACTGGACGGCGAGGATGATTGTGATAAAGGAATTATGCAAAAGGTTGAAAATGGTGCATAACCATTTTGGTCGGAAGTTTCAAGTGTAATTTTCAAGATCACTGTTTGGAGCGAAAACCAAGGATACGGAATGATTAAGTCCCGTCTCTACTTGTGACTTTAGGTCGACTTATTTTGTTGTATATCTGTGCGAGGCATTCTCGGGTCGGGATGACGAACGGCTTTCGTTTTCTACTACCCAAATATTTTACCAATTTAATAGTCTTTGAGCTTTGTGTATTTTTCCTTTCGGCTACCCTCCTTTGAAATAAATGTTATTATACCAGTGGAAAAAAAAAACAGAAAATCAGAAAACAACGAAAACAACAACACAAAAGCTAGCATTAAGTTCCTAGAGCTACGTCTGACCTGATTCCTCTCAAAAGGATACGTAGGCAACCATTCGGGTGCGGTCGCAACAGGAGAAAATTCCTCTTTCCCTGTTTTCTTTTATTGACGCAAAACTTGCCTCCAAGTTTGCGGCCAACATCAAAAGAAATTTAGATCCCCATTTTATGCTAAACTGGGGCAGAAGTTTGTTTTTATTTTATTTCATAAATGAAATAAAATAAAAACAAACTTCTATTTTTGTAACATTCATTCACATGTTTATGAGATGTTTAGCATACCAGTTTTGAAGAAAAGTAAGAAAGCCAATATTCCTTTTGCTTTCTTTGTGTTCATCTCGGGGGCAACTCTCAATATCCCCCACGTTTTCATATCAGAGAAAATTCAAATAATCTTCACTAAACTGAGGCTAAAGTTTAATGTTATCTTAGAAGAAAATGATTCCAAGAGTTGTATTATTCACCAAGTCATTTCATGAGATGCTTTTATACCGCTTTTCAAAACAAAGAGCAAAAGAAAACCCAAAAAAAAAAAAAAAAAGAGAATTAAAAAAAAAAAAAAAAAAAAAAAGGGTTTATTTATCAAAAGCGGTGATTTCAAAATTTGTAATGTTCCTCTAGCCGTATCATGAGATGTTTATGAGCTTTGATGCTGAATACTTTTCTTCCTAGCCTAACCAAATCTCATACTATGGTCCAAATAAAGACCCTTTTGACCGATCTTTGAGAATGTAGCGCATTGATGTACAATCAAAATATGAGTCTGCTCGGGGAAGTTGAAGTTTATTTTGATCATCGCAATCAAGAGATGGGAGTACAATTGCCATTATGACAGAAACTTCTGTGAGAAGTCAAAATAAGAGATGGCAGATTGACTCAAAAAAAAAAAAAAAAAAAAAAAAAAAAAAAAAAAAAAAAGAGGAGAAAGATGAGGTCGACCGAAAAGGGGATAAGAGGTCGAATGGAAATAAAAGAAAGGAAAAAACAAACAAATGAACAAAAAAAAAAAAAAGAGAAAAAAAAAGAAGAGAAGAAAGTGAATCATGTTGGTCAAAATCTGAAAGGGTGCCACAGACCATTGTGAGGAAAAAGAACAAAGAGAGAGGCTAGTTGATGAAAACCCGAAAGGGCACCACTAGTCGAATGAGGGATGTCCGGTTTCTCATCATGATCGGACCAAGCAAGCGATTGCTTCTATAGTGTCGAACTGGGGTAAAATCAAGGATAGATCGTGTTGAAAAGGTCAAGACTTTATTCCAAGATGTATGTCATGTTCATTGAGCTCGTCGTTTCACCCTAAAATAATTTTTCTTTCTATCTTTCAGAGACATCTTTCGTTCGATGTCTCCTCTTTGAATTTCTTCAATTTGTCTTTACTTTTCTTCGTCACTTCTCTCTTTTGATATCATTGAAACGAGCAAAGAAAGTTTTGCAAAGCTTGTTTACAGGTTTCTCAGTTGTACCAGATCATTGTTCGGGAACTAATGAGCAATGGAAGCTCGTGCCGCACCTCGTATGAGAATGACACACCAAGATTGTACCAGGAAAGTCACCATGGAACGACATGTTGTTTCTACCAAGGAGTGACTAAAAGATCGGGAGAAACTATTTGGCATTGGTGGACTTTGGGGTGGATCAAAAATACATCAACAATATCAAGATATTGTTTGAACAAGAACCCCAAGTTTATTTTGCGAGGACATGATTCAGGGTCTGTATAGTCATGATGAAGAAAGCCATTGTGATATTTGCTACATTGTCAACAAGATCAAGGATCACATGAATCGGGAGCATTTGTTCTGAGTTTCAGACAAAATCCCATCTTTGAAAAATGGCTAAGGTTTTCAAATCTCCAGACAAGACCTCATTAAGATAATGGGTTAGAGTTTGCAGCTTTCAAGTCAAAGCCACATGTGAAAAATGTGTGGACTGTACAGCTTCCAGACATGGGCTAATCATGAGCGGGTGAACAGAGAGGACATAACTCACCGGGAAGATGTCAACCACAATAACATACTCCCCCAAGAAAAAGCGTCAGTTTCCTTTTCGAGTCAGTTTCGCTAAAAGATAGCACCCCTTTCCTTTTTGAGTCAGTTTCGCTAAAAGATAGCACCCATTTCCTTTTCGAGTCAGTCCCGCTCAAAGATAGCGTCAGTTTCCTTTTAAAGTCAGTTTTCGCTAAAAGATAGCACCCATTTCCTTTTCGAGTCAGTCCCGCTCAAAGATAGCGATCATTTCCTTTCCGAGTCAGTCCCGCTCAAAGATAGCGTCAGTTTCCTTTTAAAGTCAGTTTCCGCTAAAAGATAGCGATCATTTCCTTTCCGAGCCAGTTTCGCTCAAAGATAGCGTTATTTCCTTTCCATGTCAGTTTCGCTAAAAGATAGCACCCATTTCCTTTCCGAGTCAATTTCTGCTAAAAGATAGCTCCCATTTCCTTTTCGAGTCAGTTTCGCTAAAAGACAGCGCCCATTTCCTTTTCGAGTCAGTCCCGCTAAAGGATAGCACCCATTTCCTTTTTGAGTCAGTTTCGCTAAAAGATAGCACCCATTTCCTTTTCGTGTCAGTCCCGCTAAAAGATAGCACCCATTTCTTTTTCGAGTCAGTTCCGCTCAAAGATAGCGTCAGTTTCCTTTTAAAGTCATTTTCCGCTAAAAGATAGCGATCATTTCCTTTCCGAGTCAGTTTCGCTCAAAGATAGCGTTATTTCCTTTCCATGTCAGTTCCGCTCAAAGATAGCGTCAGTTTCCTTTTCGAGTCAGTTCCGCTAAAAGATAGCACCCATTTCCTTTTCAAGTCAGTTCCGCTCAAAGATAGCGCCCATTTCCTTTTTGAGTCAGTTCCGCTAGAAGATAGCAACCACTTTCTTTTCAAGTTTGTCCCGCTCAAAGATTGCAACCATTCCCAGCTTCACGTCAAAACCTATCAAAGAGGCAATTTCAGCATTTCAGTCAAAGGCCGTCAAAGCGGCAATTTCAACTGTCAAGTTAAAGCCCGCCCGAGCGGCAATTGCAAGCTTCAAGTTAAAGCCCGCCCGAGCGGCAATTTCAAGTTTTCAAAACCCACTTGATTAGTGGGAAGCTCCAGACCAGTGCATCAGCTTGGAAAGCATGAAGAGTAGTCTAGGAATTGTAACTTTTACATTTTTCAATGTTGTAATTCCATTTTTCTTTGTAAAGCAACGACCACCAGCAAGCGACCAGTACTCAGCAACGACAGCCTCTTGGTAGTCTAGAGTGTCTAGTATCAGCCCCAAGTGTGTCTAAAAGAGTCTCTAGTCTGTCTTAGTAGTCTAGAGTGTCTAGTGTTGTCTTAGTGAGTCTAGAAGAGTCTAGTTGTCTATTTGAATGCGGTAGTCTCAGCTACCGCACGTAAGGAACTACACTGACCTGATTCCTTAGTCCGGGGATATGTAGGTAACTTTGTTCTCGGTTAGAACCGAAATTCAAGGTACGGTCACCATTTTGAAAAGCATTGCTCTCGGCTAGAACCGAAAAGCCAAAATTAGTTGTCGATTACTTCTTTGTCCGAAAACTCTTCGTGTTCCCGAACAAAGAGGGGCAGCTGTAATCACCTAATTTTGGCACCAAAATTCATAAAAATTGTTCGGAATAGTCGTATTAGATTTTTAGGACGTGTCGTCAAATTTTTCTGGACTTCTAGTATTTATTCTTAACTAAACTTGTCCTTAATTAGGATAGAAAATATAAAAAAAACAAAAAATTACTTGTTATGTGTGTTTAGCTTTGATTCTATGTTTAATTGTGACGTTAATATAAATTATGTGTGTTTTGCTTTGATAAATTCAGTGTGTTTTAAATAATATAGTGCATTTAAAATGGCCATTTGTGCAAGAATTGCTAGCCCACCAGCTCAGCCCAAGTCCCTTACCCGGCCCATGACTTACATATATAATGTGAAAAAACCCTATTTTTGTTCTCATTCCCTCAAGTCCCATGTGACTAGCCATACTATGCTGAAATTTCTACCCTCCCACCAGAAATCGCCAAGCCACCGTCCCCCGCCGTGGCCCCGCCGATCGGCCGCCGCCGGCCACCACCTCCGGTGGCCGGAAAAATACAAATAATATATTTTCGGACTCCTTTCGACCCCCCCATTCCGTTTCTCAACTTAGTTTCTCCAAATTCTAAGCCGTTTGGAGTAGATCGGAAGTCAAAGTCGCGGTCAAACAAAAATCCGGCCACTTTGTGCTTTTTTCCGGTAAGTTTTGGTTCCCTTCTCTTCTCCTCACTCCCCTCTATCTCTCCCACATCCCATTTTTCTACTACCCCGTCCCTTTCCCCGTTTTTCTTCCCCGTCCCGTCCCGTTTCTTTTTTTTTTTTTTTCTGTTTTTTTCTTCTTCTTATTTCTTTCTTCGTTTTTGCTTTTTGATGTTGGTTCGGAGGTTGTTGGTGGTAAGGCTGTGAGGTTTGTTATGGCTGTTATGGTGTCCTTTCAAGGGGGCTTTGTTTCAGTTTTGAGGGCTGGGTGGTGATGTTATGATGATGATTTGGAGTTTAGGCAGCGTGGCGAGGCTTGTTGATGATGATGTTTTAATAAAGCGAGACGAGACAGTGCAGCGACACAATGGAAATTGGTAGTGTAGCGCTCTAATGGGTTTGTTCTTTCTCTTTCAGCTTATGTAGATAATGTTAGTACTAGGAATGCTATTGTTTAGAGCTTTAGAGATAGTAAATACTATATCCAAAATGTGTTCGGAGCATGACTATTTTCTGTTGAAAATCATCCAGAATTGTTCTTCTAGTTTGTGTTGAAGTATGAAACTGCTTCCCTTGTTATTGAAAAGTTCGCTTTCTTGTTGATTTTCAAGAAATGTCTTATGGTCCTGTTTGTAATCATGCACTTTAGTTCCATTTTTCTCAAATAAGAAAACTGTGATCTAGCTTTGGTATTTTGAGTTTGTCAGAATATAATTTGAATGAATTTGTTGTTCATTCATTACTCTATAGGGAAATTGTTTAAGTTATGCCTATGAAGGAGTTTAGAAGGCATGTTTTGTTTGTTTTTCTTTAAGATTGAAATATTCTGTTGCATTAGTGTTGGTTTCAAATATGCTTGATCTGTTTTTTGGTAGCAGGGAGTCAATGAGGGAACTGGCATGATCTTGTTTTGCTTTAAGTATTTGAGTATTGGTTAGTTTGTAAATTAGTTTTGCTCCTTGGCTTACTAAGAGGCATTAAGAGTAATCCTGGGACTTATTTGGTTAGAAATTAGGTCAGAATAGAAGGTCTAGTTTAGTTAGAATTTGGTTGCTCTCTAGTTTATAGTTTAGTTAGTTTGGGGCTGATTTAGTTGGCTTAGTTTGTCCTAGTCCTTTGGTCAATATAATGAGTGTTTGGGTGTCCTTTTAAAGGACATTTTCTTGCACAATTTTAGCTTTTGGACAGCCATGAGTTGCTGAAATAGTGTCCTTTTATAGCTGTTGTACTTGCTGAAAAATGAGACTAAAAGCACTCAAGTGTAGGGGTGTGGGCTTGTACTTTTGTACAAGTCCATACCCCACCTTTTGGTCTCACTTTTGGCCATAAATAGGGCCATTTTTTACCCTCATGAAGGAGAACTACCTTCTGAAAAAATTCAGCATAGAGAGAAAAAAAAAATTTTGTGTTCAAGTGTGTAAAGAGTGGAAAATACTTAGTGAACAAAGTGTAAAGATTTAGAACCAAAAGACCTCTATACGAAGAGTCTTTTGGGTCATAAATCTTTGGTTTTAAGTCAAAGTTTGGGTTCAAAAGGGGCTGTGACTTGCTGATTTTGGAGTAAAGAAGATGCTGCGCTTGGTGTTTCCTTTTGCTATCTTTCATTTGGTGTTTTTTGCACAAGACTTTGGCTTACTAGGTAAACATCCTTATTAGTCTTGTAATTTATCCAAAGTATGTTAATCACACAAGGCATGAAATTGGTAAAATAAATGTTATATTCCTATTCATATTGACATCATTTCGTGATTAGTTATGTTACTCTATGTTTATATGTTCCAAGTTTGTTGCGCTTGTTAACATGTATGGAAAGATAAAGGAAAATTCATGAATATAAGCTTTAGTTGCCTTAAAACGTTCAAAGAGTAGAGTTGTGTTGATATATTGGTTGATGGTGAAATCTGGGCAGAGTTATTCTAAATAAGGAACATAGAATTTTCCTTTCTTTATCTTATGCAAAATCAGCTCTAAAGTGAACATGTGTGAACGTTGGTCTAAATCTGGATATTTGGACGAAATAGACTACAAAATGCAAATTTCAAAGCTTGGACAGGAAAAGGACGATTAGGCAAATTTATGACCCCCCTTTGTAATTTTTTTATATACATAATAAAGTTGAGGTTGGTGTGAATTTTGGACACCATCAATTTTTGCAAATTCTTGGTAAAAAAAAATGCAGAGACAAACTGAATTTTATATGCAAAAATCGAGCAGCATAAGATTGCATAAATGGCCTTAGTTTTTTTTTAGAACAGCCACCATTTGAAAGAAAAAAATATAGAATGTGATACTTCATTTGAAACTTAAGCCTAAAATCAGGTCATTTCTGCAAAACGGGCCAGCCTATTATTTTTTTTAAAATGTAATTGATTTAACAAAACAGCCCCTGCTATTCATAAAATAACTACTTTGTTGTGAACAACCACATCTTGGATGAAGGTGATCCATAATTATTTAAATTGTATCAAATTAGTTATATTCTAATATAATCCATGTGATTGACGTTATTCCAAAGATATAATTTAGCCACTGGCCATTGAACATGTTAATTGAAAGTTATTTAACAACGGAATATAATACGATTAAGCAAAACGATAAGTATGATTTGTGATCTACTTATTAGGCTAAAAGATAAACTAAAACAATACAAGCCAACTCTAAATTAATTATATTTTTTGAAGTCAGTTAAATTCTTTTAAAGATAGACCAGTCCTCTGTGAGGTTGGGAATGAACAATACGCTTCTAATTTTCTTAAACCAAAGTGTAAATTCAAGATAACGGTAAATTAATACAACCATATTTAATAAATTAAAATTGCGACAATAAAGCAACTGTGCTTGGCACAGGACTCGAGGGTGCCTAATACCTTCCCGAGAGTCAACTGAGAACCTTACCCGAATCTCTAAACGCAGACCATTAGACGAGTCAGAGGTGTTCCAAGGTACCCTTTGGTGACTTGGCACACCTTAAACTATGTCAAGTGGCGACTCCGAGTTTCTCTAAATAATTTTGTACCTTTTTGAACACCAGTCACGAGTCTTTAAATAATAAACGCACAACTCGTTAACTCGTAATTTTTAGGGCGTGACAACAGAGAGCATTTTTTGAGCAGTTTTCTGCTATTTTAGCACTGTCAACCACTTTAACAATCCAAATCATATCCATATCAATTCTAAAAATTCTGAAATTTGGTAGAGTGATCAAAAACAACAAAATAAACTAGTCTATGAATTTAAAATGTAAAAATTAAGCAATATTTAAAAATACTTGGGTTGCCTCCCAAGAAGCGCCGCATTTAACGTCATGGCAAGACGAGTACCAAAATCACACTTTTCTCTCCATTTTGAGGATATGAATTGCTTCCCCAATTTTGAATCAAGTTTTTGGTCGTGCTCTCGGGGTGATGGCACGAATCTCAAACTTCCGAAGGCCGAATACTTCATTTTGCACTTCTTGGCCTTCAAGTGAGGGAGGTCATTTTGCTTTCTTGGCATGGCAAACTCAAGCATGTAAGCACTTTGTTCCTCATTGCTCTCTTCTTCCAAGGGCTCATCAAGTGGGTCAATTTCCGTTTCACCCTCCAAACACAATGTTGAAAAATGAAATAAGTGAGGTTTCACTCGCTTGAACTTTAATATCTCCTCACTTTTGACATCCTCATATCTTATTGCACTAGATTCCCCACAAATAATATTTTGCAATTCTACAAAAGGCTCTACTGCATTTTCTTCCTCTTTGGCATCATCTTCAACCATTGAGTCAAATGTTGGATTTCCACTTTTAGCTCCACAACTTGGCTCGAAACATCATCTTCATAGTCTCTCATCTCTTGTTGATAGTTCCGAGCACCTCTAGCATACTCTTGTTGATAGTCTCGAGCATCTGTATCATATTCTTGGTTCCGGTTGACATTGCGAGCATTACCTCTATTGGCATTTCCCCCTCGGTTGACATTTTCTCTACCTCCACGGTTTACACCTCGACCCCCTTGGTTCACACCTCGGTCGCCTCGGTTTGCATTGTTGCGACCCCGATTAGCATTACCCGCAACACCTTAATTTCCTCCAAGATTTTCTACTTCATTTGCTTGGACCCCCGCATTTGCTTGGCCAAAAGGGTTATCATCATGAGGGTTCACATTCTCCACTTGAGGTTCATTAGCTTCCTCTTGTATCTCATCTTCATCCACTTGTTCAACATGGAATGGATAGCCCTCTTGGTTGAGTTCTATGTGGAACTCTTCATCATATTGCTCTTCATAACCTTGCGGATCCCCATGTTGTTGATTGTAGTAATGGTTATAACTGGGGTTCCGCAAGTTCCGATTAGGATTTCTCCTAGAAGCCATGTTTCACCTACACAAGGTAAAACCAAAACCAAAAGTAAAATGCTAGGACTAGCGAACTAAACAACTTTGATTAACTAATGCAACACAATATTGAAACTGTAGTTCCCCGGCAACGGCACCAAAATTTGACAATGCTCAACACACACCTCCGCTTGAGGTATGAACGGTCATCGCAATATAATTTACCCAACTAGGAGTCGGGGTCGAATCCACAAGGAACAAAGTGATGCGATCAAAGTAGTGGAGGAACTAAACATATTTGACTAAGCCAAACAAAAGATAACAAGGTGATGAAACGATATTAACAACTAACAACTACACTAGGGAAGCAAGTAAATGTGAGCAATGGCCTTCTCACAACCAAGGAAGACAAGATTTGAGCCTAGGATGCAAATATAGCACGGGGTTTATATATTATGGCCGAGTCGTTCTAATGTAATCCCTAGAATCCTTCCGGCCTAGAAGGGATTTACCTCAACGGCGCTCGTCAAAGCCATAGTTGAGCGTATAAAGCACTATCCATTACCCGAGGAAAGAAGACCTCTTCCGAGCGTAACTTCTTTTAGATGAGTTAGTCTATGAAATAGCCTATCAACCCAAATCCTCGCTAGCTTCACTATTCTACGCTAACTAATCTCTCCCGAGTCTTTAATTAACGAAGTAGACATGTAACTTTAGTGTCATGAGCATTAAAGTTAAGCAATCAAAACAATAGAAGTTAGATAATCAAAACCCACATATATAAAATCCTAGTCATGAAATATATTTATAAAATCATGTTCATTAATAATATGAACTAACCAAATGTAGCATACAAATCAAAGAAATAAAGAAAGGGATAAAGAATTGCTCATTTGAAGTGCACCCAATCTTTAATCTCCAAGGTGTGTTGATGATTCTTGCTCCCAAAGTTTGGATAAGTAGCCAAAGATGTGTATACTATGGTAAAACTATCTATTTGTAGTTCCCAAAATAATTACCATCTTTTTCCCAAAATTATCCCTAAGTTAAAACAATGAAATGACTGAATTTTCATGCCATAGCCACCCTGGTACCAAAGTTTACCCGATAGCCACTTTATCACTGCTCAACTTAGTCACTGTTTCACGCATAGCCACTTTTCTGCTGCACTTTTGACAGACTAGCCAGTCTTCTTCTTTTCTTTAGCTATGCTTCTTTTTTTACTTGTTTCTTCCATAACTCTTCCCCAAACATACTCAACTTACAAAATGCAACGAAACCATGATAAGTGCACTTATTTCACCATTTTAACACAACAAAAGCTCAAATATAAGTGTGTAATATGTGGTATTTTAACCACACATCAAACACCTCCTTTGAATGGACCGCCGAGTGCAGGGAGGCCTTGAAGGAGGTGAAACGTTATTTAGCTAGCGCCCCGTTTTTGGCCAAACCAAAAGACGGCGAGACCCTGCTGGTTTACCTAGCTGTCTCCGAGGTGTCAGAGAATGTTGTTCTGGTTCGAGAGGAAGAAGGAAAGCAACAACCAATATACTATGTCAGCAAAGCCCTCCTTGATGCTGAAACAAGGTATCCATATTTCGAAAAATTAGTGCTTGCATTAGTCATTGCTGGTAGAAAATTGCGCCCTTACTTCCAGTGTCACCCAATAGCCGTAGTAACAACTTTCTCCTTAAGAAGTATATTGCATAAGCCAGAGTTTTTGGGGAGGTTATCCAGGTGAGAAGTCGAGCTAAGCGAGTATGACATTATATATCAACGTCGCACAGCCATCAAATCTCAAGTGTTGGCTGATTTCAGTGTCAAACTACTTCCCGAAGCGAAGAAAGAGAGCCTAATTTAAAAAAATCCCACCCTTGAGTATGGAAGCTCTACACCGATGGAGCGGTCAACTCCAATGGTTCAGGATTCGGAATAGTGCTCGAAGCCCCCGCTGGGGAAAAGCTAAGACACTCAATGAAATCCAAGAAGCTGACCAAAAATGAAGCTGAATACGAAGCCGCCATAGCAGGATTAAAGCTGGCAAAAGAAATGGGAGTTGAAAATGTAAAGCTAAGGTGTGACTCACAACTAGTGGTGAATCAAGTTCTCGGTAGATATACGGCTCGAGAGCCCAGGATGATTCAACTAGTGGGAAGAATGCAACAAGTGTTCGAGGCCTATCAAGAATGGAAAGTCATGCAATTACCACGAGAACAAAACACCGAGGCCGATGCTCTAGCCCATCTGGTCTCGTGAGTAGCAACAGACGACTCGAATACTGATGCTACAGTTAAGGTTTTCACGTCGGCCAAAGGAAAGATGAAGCTGGAAATAAATATTGTAAATCGACATTGAGATTGGCAAACAAAATTCATCTCTTATCTAGAGTCGGGGACTCTACCACCAGATAAAAAGGAAGCAGAAAAATTCAGAAAGCAAGTTGTCCCATACACACTGGTGTACAGACAGCTATACAAAAAACTTTATTGCGGCCCGATGGCCAAATATTTAGGGCCCGGAGAATATGAATACGTGATGAGAGAAGTGCACGAAGGAACATGTGGCAACCACTCAGGAGCCAAAGCCCTCGTTCGAAAACTGCTCCGAGCCGGCTATTACTGGCCCGAAATGAGCGAGCGTGCCAGAGTGTTTGTTAGGAAGTGTGATAAATGTCAAAGACACGCTTCTATGATTCACCAACAAGCCGAGCCCTTGTACTCAGTGGTTTCATCGTGGCCCTTCATGAAGTGGGGAATGGATATCATAGGACCTTCCCCAAAGCGAAGGGCAGTGTCAAATACATACTCATGCTCACTGATTATTTTTCCAAATGGATTGAGGAAGGAGCTTTTGCCAGGGTAAGACAGAAAGAGGTTATCCATTTTATATGGAAAAATATCATATACCGATTTAGAGTCCCAAAGAAGATTACTTGTGACAATGGGACGCAGTTCGTTGGCTCGGTGGTCACAGAGTTTCTTCCAAAAATAGGGGTTCAAAAGGGTAACCTCGACACCCTACCACCCAAGTCCCAACGAACAGGCTGGATCATCAAACATGATAATTGTTGACAACCTTAAAAAGAAGATGGACGAAGCTAAGGGCTCGTGGCCTGATGAGTTACCGAAAGTACTGTGGGAAATGAGGACAATAGAGAAGAACAACACTGGGGAAACTACATCTTCTCTCGTTTACGGGGTCGATTCATTAATTCCTTTTGAGGTGGGAGAACCAAGTCTCCGCTATGCACACTCTACCGAGGAGTCAAATTAAAAAGCAATGAGAATAGAGCTGGATTTGCTTGAAGAACGAAGAGAGTGAAACTGGTGCGGTTGACAGCGTAAAAACAACGAATTGAGGCCTACTTAAACAATAAAGCCAAGCTGCGAGAATTTAAGGTCGGTGACTATGTCTTAAGAGCCTCGAATCAAACAACCAAAGAGAAAAATGCATGAAAAATTGGCCGCTAATTGGGAAGGACCCTATCGAGTGAAAGCAATTGTAGGGAAAAGATCATATTAGTTAATAGATCTTAAAGGGAAGCAAGAGCCTTTGAATTGGAATGTATCCAATCTAAGGAAGTATTACTTCTAACAATACGAAATATGCTCCCAAGGTCAACAGTGCTCGAGTCTTCATCCTTCACCCTTCACCCTCAAACACTGGGGGAGGGGGGGTGACAAGGAAGATAGGTCAATATACAATCGACTCACAGGCTAGTAGCTAAAAAATTCTTCAAAAAAAAAACCCTGACTCGCGAACTCAACTCTAAGCTTGAAATCTTCACCGGAAACGGCTTTTTATAAAACAAAATATGCCTAAGTACAACTAGGCCTTTTGTAAATTGATTCAATTTTTAACAATGGAATAAGAATCGATTTTTCTTTTTATCTATTAAAGTTTTAGCCTCGGCTCGAGGGAGAATCGTTGCCCTAAGCTAGCTCTCTAACACATTCAAAGTCTTGCAAGCAAATAAAAAAAAAGATATCAAAGTAATTAATGTTCAAACATTCATGTATTCACAAGGCTCGAAGGCCAATATAATTACAGAAAAATAGTCCGAAGGCACAAAAACAAAAACTGACGAGCAATCACTCGTGTTCATTATCGCTACCCGAAGTCTCTCCTTCAGACGAGCTGTCACTACTCGAAGGAAGTCGGTCTAAACCCCCGAGCTGTAGCCACGTCAACCTTGGCTTTGG
Source organism: Petunia x hybrida (assembly GCA_037355625.1). Lineage (NCBI taxonomy): Eukaryota > Viridiplantae > Streptophyta > Magnoliopsida > Solanales > Solanaceae > Petunia > Petunia x hybrida. Next base: position 111,489 of record JBBBVM010001038.1, on the reverse strand, counting down.
CAATCTCGTCATCTAAGTTAATCCCCTTTTTACACTGTTCAAGGGTCCTCAAGTTGGTCTGAATGATTGCGCAATTTCTGTCAACCTTTGTTCGAGTAACCCTCAAATCCAACTTAGCTCTGAACTTGGATTTAAGCGCGGAGGAAGAGGCTAGTTTCTTAGCCCGAAGGATTTCCACTTCGACTTCGAGAGCTTTATTCTTAGCTTCAACCTCGACCACTGTTGAGGTAAGTAGCGAAGTCTTCTCTTCAAACAGCTCGGTCAACCCCTAAGTGCTGCATCGGCTGTGTCAGCTTGCTTCCGAAGCTCGGCTTGATGACTCTCCTCTTGGAACCTCTTCTCGGCCAAAAGGCTGGTAGCTTCACCATGGGCCTGAGAAAGATCAGCACCAAGTCGCTCGATTTCTCTTTATGATCGATCCAAGTTAACCTCCGAGCTGGAGAGTTGCTTCTCGAGCTCAGCAATACGAGCCTCGAGCACGTTCCTCCTACGATCTCACTCATCCCCAACCCGATGAAGATACACTGCTCACTGAGCTTCGACTTCAGCTGCCTTCATGGCATAGAAGTAGCCCTACAACCAAAGGGAAAAGAGTCAAAGGCCTGAAAAATAATTCGAATAAAAAATAAGCAAAACAAAACCTCACATGGATTGCATGCTGAGCTGAGTAAGCCATCAAATCGTCCGAGAGAATGTTCTTCAGACGGTCGTTCTCTAAAAGCCCAAGTAGCCCTTTGCAGCTGATGGCGACCCCCATGCTGTCATCCAATAGACAAATATCTGTTGGGATTGGGATTCGTCTAATCCCTTGGGAGAGATTCGCCTTAGCCCGAGGTGGGTCCGCATTCGCTTGTCTCAAAGGCGATGTTGCCTCGACAGGCTTGTTGACCTCCTCGATAGACTTCACCTCGCTGGACTCCAAGCCCTCACGAACCTTATCAACCACTTGGCTCGGCTCTTTCATGACCGTCCCCTTGACTACGCTCCGAACCAAAACTTCATCTAGTTCATCAATCAATCTTCATCGGGGAACCGTGATCAAATCAACTCGAGGGATTTTAGCCTTAGCTGACTTTTAGGCGTATCACCATTTCTTTTTTAACCTAAAAAGAAAGAATTGCATTACTCAAAGGGGAAGATAAAGAGCAAAATACAAAAATAGACAAGAATACCTCTCGGGGCATGTGTAAGAGTCTGAACAAACTTCTCGATAAGATGCAAACTAGCATCAGCATCCGGGACATCGACGACTTCAGCTCGTCGTCCCACCATCTTTTTCTTTTTCTTTTCCTTATCTTCTTCCTTCTCTGCCTCGGTAGGCAAAACGTTGAAATCTGAAAAAAAAGAAAAAAGGCGGAAGTAAGAAAAGACACATCGAGGAAATGAAATTATCAAAATTGGGAATATACTAACCCAGATGCTTGCCCGACCACCCATTTCTCGCACAAGCAGCCAAAACCATACAATCCTTATCCAATCTGCCCTCGGCATTGATTATGGCTTGCACCCAAGCCTCCAAATCCTAGGGAGGATTAATTAGGGGTCTCCTAGTGTATTGGGTGAAAAATCACCAGGGTTAAAGACCTCGGAGTGCAGCACGAAGGCTGCGCCACGAGACAAGCTTCTGAAGGAAAGATTGCATGGTCACTCGCCCCGGAAATCACCTTAGGAAACGAGGGGAGGTGAGCTCGAAGCACTGAACTCGAGGAAAACCCTCTACAACCCTCAAGCGGATGCCACACCTCAGGAGACGAGGGCCAACCTTTGTAACCGTCGATCGTTGCTCTAGCATTTAAGAGAAAGTTCATGGGTCAATCAGGATTGAATGCAGAGTAATGGCAATAAAGGCACCATTATGACATTTACAACGTCATTCTTTCTCAGCATTATGACATTTACAACGTCGTTCTTTCTCCTGACTATAAATAGGGCTCATCTGTAAACAACAGGACGATCAATATAATACAAACCTCTACTTTCACCTATTGTCTCGTTTATCTTATCGCCTCATTATTTTTTCTGAGTTTACATTTAGTCTGAATTCAATTTAGCTCGAATATCACTTCGATACAAGCAAATTATCAGTTAAACCCAATACAAATTCGATTTGTTGTCCTATCTTGATTTAGACCAACACAAATTTGCGTTGTCTGTGGGGATCTGGCAATAATGTTTGTTCTGAAGACCGTAATTTCGACTTTCTTCCGAAAACAAAATGTCAAATACTGTCAATGAAAATATAACTATTTAAAAGCCCGACCAGACAGTGGGCATCACTAAGACCATTTTGAGAATATGAATTGCTTCCCCAATTTTGAATCAATTTTTCGGTCGTACTCTCGGGGTGGTGGTATGAATCTCCAAGAACCAAACACATAATGCTTCATTTTGCATTTTTGCGAGCCTATATAAAATCGAAAATGAAAAATTAAAAAAAATTCCATGAATAGATAGAGTTTCGCCTTCAAGTGAGGGATGTCATTTTTTCTCCTTGGCGTGAGAAATTCCACAATATAGCCATTTTTCTCATCAATGCCAAAATCATCCAAAGGTGCTTGTTATTCCATTTCCATCGCCTCATCCACACATAGAGTTGAAAAATGAAGTGAATGAGATCCAAATTTTTTCAACACTAATTGGGCATCAAGTATGACATGCTCATCCTTAAAGATGCTAGATTCTTCATTACTAGAGTTCTTCATTTCTATACTAGACTCCAACACAACTTCCTTTCTTATGGCATCATTACCAAGTAGCTTGAAAATGTGATCAGTTCCATGAGTTCTCATGATTTGGCTTGTGCTCTCTTCTACAAATTCGCTCATTTCTGGCATATCATTCACGATTTCTTCATGTTGAGCCTCGAAAGCTTCAACCATTTCATGCAATAGAATTTTTAAGATACGAGCACCAAGATTAAATTGGTTCACATTTTTTCCTAGTTATTCTCTTTCTTGTTCGAGATCCCAACCATATACATTTAAGTCTTGAAGGAATGCTTCATAGACTTTCATTTTTCGAATTTGATCTCGAAGCCAAGCTCGGCTCACAATTTCTTTTTCATCCCAAACATGCTATTCTTTAGCAATTCTTTCTTGACATTCAAGCACGTCTTCTATGGAGGGTTCTTCTTGAAAAATAGACACATCCTTAGCCTCTTGAGCATTAAAGGCTTCAATCAATTGCTTCATCTTCTCCTCTAAGTGTTGTAGAGATAAGTCGTTTTGGTGAACTTCCTCCTTCATTTCTTTCATCTCTTTGAGGGTTTCGGCATTCTCATAATAGTGTTCAAGTATCAACTCCATCAAGTATTCACATATATCATTTTTAGTGCATTCTTCTTGCGAAGTGGATAAGTCCATCTCTTCTTGAAACTTTTCTTGGATATCTTGCCATTCGAATTCAAGTTCCATATTCATGTTTGCATTGGACCTATCAAACTCGTAAGCATCATTAGCACCATTACAAAAATTATTAGGAGAAGAATAAAGAATATTATGACAACCGTCTCAATGGCCATGACATATGATCCACTCAAAGGGGTGAGAAGGTGCGCACAACTCGCCCCCGGAAACAATTTGACAATCTTGCCAATAATGAGGTCCACCACAATAAGGAAAAGGATCACTCATGTATGGATTTTCAATGTTTGACCAATTTTGGTTCCATGATACCATTTCAAGTTAATTATCACTAAGCTAAACTAACTAGCTAACGCGAGTAAACACCACACACAAAGAAATATTTACAATTTACAAAGAGCATAACTACTACTCATAATTCACATGGCAAAGATTCAAAAAGTTTGAACTAAGCCTACTAGCTCAACTCCTCAAACTACTCTAATATGCCAATTTTGACAACACTCAACACACACCTCGAATTGAGGTGTGAACGTTCATTGCAATATAATTTACCTAACTAGGAGTCGGGGTCAAATCCACAAGGAACATAGTGATGCGATTAAAGTAGTGGAGGAACTGCACCTATTTGACTAAGCCAAACAAGGATAACAAGGTGATGAATATTGACAACTGCTAACTACACTAGGAAAGCAAGTAAAGGTGATCAATGGCATTCTCACAAAGAAAGGAAACAAATTTGGAGCCTAGGATACAATTATAGTATGGGGTTTATATATTATGGTCGAGTCGTTCTGATGTAATCCCTAGAATCCTTCCGGCCTAGAAGGGATTTACCTCAACGAGCAAAGCCATAGTTTAGCGTATAAAGCACGACTCATGACCCAAGGAAAGAAGACCTCTCCTGAGCATAACTCCTTTTAGATGGGTCAGACTATGAAATACCCTACCAACCTAAATCCTTGCTAGCTCTATTATCCTAAGCTAGTTAATCTCTCCCGAGTCTTTAACTAGTTAAATAGTCATGTAACTTAGTGTCGCGAGCATAAAAGTTAAAGAAATTAAAGTGATAGAGCTAGATAATCAAAACCCATTAATATGAAAATCTAGTCATGAACATTGATATATTCATAAAATCATATCCAAAATTACACCAACTAATCAAATCTAGCAATACAAATCAAGAGAAATAAAAAAAAGGGATAAAGAATTGCTTATTAAAGTGCACCCAATCTTCAATCTCCATGGATTGTTCGTGATTCTTGCTCCCTAAGCTTGAAATGTAGCCAAAAGATGTGTAAAAATGGAGACTACCAAATATTTATATATTCTCAAATAAAATACAATGACTTTCCATAATTCTCCCTAGGTTAAAAATGAAGAAACAACTGATTTTGTCAAGTAGCCACCCTAGTGCTGAAAGTTTACCCGCTAGCCACTTTTTCGCTGATGAGCTTAGTCACTGTTTCACGCGTAGCCACTTTTCTGTTGCATTTTTTACATACTAGCCACTTTTCTTCTTTTTCTTGAACTTGGTTTCTTTTTGACTTGTTTCTTCCATAACTCTTCCCCAACATATTCAACCTACAAAATGCAACAAAACCATGATAAGTGCACTTATTTCATCAATTTAACACAATAAAAGCTCAAATATAAGCATGTAATGTGTGGTATTTTAGGCACACATCATGATTCATTGCCTTGATCTGCGGGGATCAATGCCAGCTCATTCAGTCTTTTGTGTATCTTTGTTCCCGCATGGCCTATCCACAAATATGGGCCATGTCAGTCATTAAGATTCGGTATTCATTTTTTTTGGATCAATGCACACCCCTATAGATGACCTAAATTCAAAAATATCACAAATATTGATGAAGCTGAATCATATACTAAATCTCTAACTTAATAGGAAAAATAATTACACCATGTAATTAAATGATCTCGTAGAGGAAAACTCGAGTTGTATACTGATGATCTGACCATTATGGAATCTATGAACTCCAGGAATCTACCAAAAATTTTCCATACTATATCATGCTACCGCAAACATATATTTTTTGCTAATAACATGACTTGGAGATCTCTGGTACAAATTTCATCCATGCAATGAATATTAAATGCAAACCGTACTAACTTTGAAACTCACATCAAGCTACTAACTGATCAATCAATGACATTGTTATTTCCCAAGATACACGAATTTACTGTTTTAAGGACCAGTTCCTTAAATGTGTTCCTCTACTGTATTATATGCGGAATTAAAACTGTAAGTAAATGAACACCCAATATTAGCGTGCAAAAACCCTTGAACTCGGGATAAAAAAAGCACAACCTACTCTTCCAAGTAGGATTTCAACTTCATTATGTAAAAGACTCACTTGGTTACAAGACTACCTTCTTACTAACCTAGGACTAACTCTAATCCTCTAGTGACCTCTTTCACGATCAGTGAAGCTTCTCAAGTACACGACTTGAAATGAAATGATACAACTCGATTAGTACCTACTACAGTTGAACTAAGACTGAACTTTACAAGACTCAATCTAAAGAACAAGTTCTTACTTAGTTCTCTGTAGCTTCCAGATTACACAAATACTATTAAAACTCTTTCAATGCTAAGACTCGATTCTCTCTGTACTTGTGCACACTTCAATAGCTGAATTGCTCCTCGTTTTATAGCATCAACAAACATGAAGTCTTGATCAATTAGAACTCCAAAACTTCCAAGAGTTCGAGTCCTACTTCAATAGTTCACTTGATTACCCAAAATCCTTTAGCCTTATCCACTATTTATGCAATGTTTTCATATCACGTTTAGACCTGCATAATTATCAAGATAAATATTAAACTTAGGATAATTAATAATATTTCAGCTTAAATGATTTTGCATGAATTATCTATTTAGCTGCAGTGATTCAAAGGAACAGGCCCTTTGTATCCGTTCCTTAATCATCAGTCAAAACTTCAAACTTATACAAGCTAACATTTTCTCCCTTTTTGATGATGACAAACTCATAAGCGTAGCTGCATGTACTTAATATCATGAAGTACAACTTGGAACTCAAAAGCAATCAGTCGAGACTTATTTATATCATTAAGGATCAGATTTACACTTAGGTATAAAGTTCACGCAAAATCAGACTTACTCTTCCCCTTTTTAGCATCATTGAAAAGGTTGCATAAAAATATAATTCAAGTGTTAGAATAAGCAGCACATGGCCATTTAGGCAACTCAAAATACAAACATAATTCAGACTAAAGCATCTACAAAAAAATGATATTAGCCATCAAAGACAAGTCATCATTAACAAAAGGTTAAACCAGGGGATACAAGCAAGTACTAATGAATTCTTCAAAAACTAGAAAAGGAAAAGACTAAGGTACTAGAACTAGTCTAAATCCCACTGGACAAAAGATGGCTTATGGCTAAGGTGATCAGGATGTGGAAGGACCAGGTCCCTGAGACTTTTTCAGTAACTCAAACATCTGTTTGAGCATTCCCTCATTAGTCTCCTTTGCCTTTGTAGCATCTGCCTTCCAGTAATTCTTCTCCTCCTCCAACCTAGCTATTTCAGCAGCTTGTATGGCAAACTGTTTCCTTAATGCCCTCGCCTTATTGTTCAAAGGCTGTCTATCAACACCAGCCTGTAGAGGATCAACTTGAACAGGCAAGTCACAGCTGATCAGTGTATCACATCCAAACTTCTCCTTCTTTGTAGCTTTAACTACCCCTTCCAAAGGAATTTTTAATTTTGCAAACAAATCAGTCAGGATGAAGCCAAAGTGCAAAGAGTGCTTTCTCTTTGCAATAACAACCTTTTTGATCAGGTGGATCATAAACCTGGGCCAGTTGATCTGCTTATCAGTGTCAAGCAGTTCCATAAGGACCAGGTCCATGAAACTGGCAATTCCTCTTTTCTCCTGCCTTGGCATCACAGTTTTGTTCAGAAACACAAATATCACTTGGTGCTGAGGATGCATCTCACTCTTCTGCACAGCTCTTGGTTTTTCTTCATCCTCATTCTCAGCAAATTTCTTAGTGGTTTCCAATCCAGTAGGCAAATTTGTCAAATCAGGCCATACCTTCTTGACATAGCTATCATATCGTACAAATGGAATCCCTAGCAGTTCACCAAGCTCCCTAGTGTCAAAGGTAATCTCATGGTCATGGACAGAGGTGGTAATCCTGTCCCCCTTGATAGAGCAGTTCTTGTAAAACTCCTGAACCATCTCATTTGCACACTGTCCTGTAATTTGAAGGACCATGTCCCTCCAGCCTTGAACCTGCAATTTCTGCAACAACCAAACCATACCCTCTTCCTCCACATCAGAGAGTATCCTACCTTTCAGAACTTTCCTAGTCATAATGTCATCATGGACACAGTGTTGAACCTCATCCCCACTCTCACTGTCATCACCAGCAAATGATTCATCAGAACTGGAATCAGAACTTTCATCAACCAAAGTTCTTTTTGAGGACCTGGTCCTCTTAGAAGATTTCACTTCAGCAGCTTTCACAGAGCTTCTTGTCACACGCCCCTGTGCAACCTTTATTTTCTTAGATTGAGGCACAAGTACATCAACATCTTCATCATCCACAACATCCCTCTCCTTTTCTACAAACTCAATTTCTTCTTCCTCAATAGGATCAACAACCTTTCCCTTTTCTGCTTCTTTCCATAGCAGCAGCCTTGACTGCACTCCTTGTCCTCCTAACTCCAGTAGCAGGAGTAGAGACAGAAGGAACATGTCCCTTTGCCTTAGAGGAGCTTCCACCTTTCTTCTTAATTCATGGCTTATAACTGTCAATAATTTTCTTCAATTTTGCAGCAATCTCAGCAGACATTTGGTCATCAATGGGTCTTTTCCTAGCAAGTTTTCTCTTTGAACTCCTAATATATTAATTAAATCAATAATAGGCCAATCACTATCACTCATAGCATCATCAATATTTATCACATTCTCCATGGGTGCTCTTAAAGCGGCCTCTGGAGACCCAGATGGCCCATGAATGGGTGCTTCCAAACGTTTCACTGTTACCCCTTCCCTCTCAGGAATAGTTCCAGACCCCTCTTCCTTTTCCCCTTCATCCTCTACTACATTTAAGGGAGAGGCATAGTTTACTTAATACTGATAGATGATCATAGCCCTGAACAATTTCTCAACCTGTTCAACAATCGACTCAGCAGTGGGAACTGGTCATTCCCCCTGAATTTCTGGTTCAGGTACTTCAGGGTTATTTTCAGGAATTTTAGGGTTTGGGTTTGAGGTGTCCATGGGTGAAGGAGGGTTGGGAATTTGTGGTTGATCAGAGGTGGGTAGGGATGATGAATTTTCTGGTGAGAGAGACATTCTAGCAATACGAGTTAAAAGATATTTCACTATTCTTTATGAAATTTTGAGAATTCAGTTTAGAGCAAAGTGAAAACAATGAAGAAGTAGAAGTGTATTTATAGAGTGAAATAGGTAGTGGAGTTTGAGTGTAAGTCGATTACTATGACCTCATTGAAAGAAATTCAGCCGTTAAAGGACTCTTGGGAGTCCCCCATAAAAAGAGCCATTAAGCTTTCAAGTTACCTATTCTGATTGGGAACTGGTTCCTCCGATGGGACTAATAGGAAGTTTGGATATGATTAGGATTCTTAGTGGGATTTATCCTACTTACAAGTTTCCTATAACCTTAACCTTCTAAGATTTATGAATAATAAGTAGTACATACCTGATTTTAACACGAAAAATCAGTTTCCTTCCAATTTGAATCACTTTTACTAAATATGAAATTCTAAGAGCATAAAGGTAACATCATTCAATTTTAGCAACTTTAAAAAGAAATTATGGCATAAGAGTATACAACGAAGTATTAAGCTGGACTGAATATTTCAAATTGACTTGAATAAAATTCATTTTAAGTGCAATTTTCTAGCCAATTATATAGTAAAGCATTAATGAATTTAAGTGAACTTAATCATCCCCAGTTCCAACCTATTTCTTTCAAAATGATCTCTTCCTAAAGCTTTTGTAAAAATGTCAACAATTTGCTTTTTTGTACGACAAAATGCTATAGTGATCAACCCTTTTTCATAGTTATCTCTCAAGAAATGGTGTCTTATATCAATATGTTTGGTTCTTTTGTGATGCACTGGATTTTTTGTCATGTTAATAGCACTAGTGTTGTCACAAAAGATAGGAACAGTTCCTACATCAACACCAAAATCTTGTAATTGTTGTTTAATCCATAACAGCTGTGAACAACATGAGGCTGCTGCCACATATTCAGCCTTAGCAGTGGAAAGTGCCACTGAATTTTGTTTCTTGGTTCCCCAAGAAACCAATCATTCACCAAGAAAATGTGCCATACCTGAGGTAATTTTTCTATCAACAAGGAAACCTGCATAGTCAGCATCAGTATATCCAACAAGATTAAAACTACCACCTTTTGGATACAAAAGTCCCAAGGAACTTGTTCCTTTCAGATATCTCAATATTCTTTTAACAGCTTTCAAATGAGATTCCTAAGGATATGACTGAAACCTAGCACACAAACCAACACTAAACACAATATCAGGTGTACTAGCAGTTAGGTAAATTAGAGAACCAATCATACCTCGATACAATTTTTGATCAACTGATATTCCATGTTCATCAAGATCCAATTTTGAGGCAATGGCAATAGCTGTATCAATTTCCTTAGCATTATCCATATCAAACCTTTTAAGTAATTTCTTAACATATTTTTGTTGATGGATCATAGTTCTATTTCAGGTTTGCTTAAATTGTAAATCCAAAAACAAATTGAGTTCACTCATCATGCTCATCTCAAACTCACTCCCCATCAAGTTTGCAAATTCCTTACTTAAATTTTCACAAGTAGCACCAAAGATTATATCATCTACATAAATTTGAACATTTAAGAGATGCTTACCTTTTTCTTTCAAAAACAGTGTGCTGTCAATTTTACCTCTTTTATATCCATGCTAAAGTAAAAATTTTGATAACCTTCCATACCATGCTTTTGGTGTCTGCTTGAGTCCATACAAGGCCTTGTCCAACTTTTACACATGTTCAGGGAACTGTTCATTCTCAAAGCTTGGAGGTTGCTTAACATACATGTCTTCTTTTAAGTAACCATTCAGAAATTCACTCTTAACATCCATTTGATGTAGAGTAAATTCCATGTATGTAGCAAAGGCTATAAGGAGTCTTATTGCTTCCAATCTTGCAACTGGGGGAAAAAGTCTCATCATAGTCAATGCCCTCCTCTTGACTATACCCCTGAACAACTAACTTGACCTTATTTCTTGTTACCATGCCATCCTCATCAAGTTTGTTTTTGAAAACACATTTTGTTCCTATTATGGACATGTTCCTTGGCTTGGGTTCCAAATGCCAAACTTGACTTCTTTGGAATTGATTCAATTCCTCCTGCATAGCATTGATCCAATCTGCATACTTCAGTGCTTCTTTCACATTTTTGGGTTCAACAAGAGAAAGGAAAGCACTAAAGGCACACAGATTGTGATTTTTAACTGCTGATCTAGTTTGTATTCCAGCAGTCTGATCTGAGATTATTTGATCCACATGATGTGAACCTTGATACTTGTAAGGCTTGAGTATCAATCCATTGACAGAAGTCCCTTGCTGAGGAACAGTTCTGTCCTGAGGAACAGTTCCTTGCAGTTCACTTCTTACAGTATCCCCATCCAATGTCTGCATTTGTGGATCAATTTCACCATGCTTCAGCATTCCAATCTCTTCATTCTTTTATACCTGTTCTTGAGTAAGACTGTCAGTTTCATCAAATTTAACATGCATGCTTTCTTCTATTTTCAATGTTTTCTTGTTAAAAACTCTATAAGATTTACTATTTGAAGAATAACCAACAAAGATTCCCTCATCACTTCTAGGATCAAATTTTCCTAAGGCATCTTTCCCATTGTTGTGTATAAAACATTTGCAACCAAAAGTCCTAAGATGAGAGATATTTTGTTTTCTTCCCTTAAGCAACTCATATGGAGTCTTTTCTATTAATGGCATTGTCATACATCTATTTATTATGTAGCATGCAGTATTGATGGCGTCAGCCCAAAAGTTTTGTGGACGATTTTCAGATATTAGCATAGTCCTTGCCATAATCCTCTAGAGTCCTAATTTTCCTTTCCAGTACACCATTTTGTTGTGGAGTTCTAGGTGAAGAAAAATTGTGATTAATGTCATTTTCATTAAAAAAATTGAAAAACATATGATTTTCAAATTTAGTTCAATGATCAGACCTAATGGCAACAATGTGACTATCTAGAGTTCTTTGAGCTTTCTTAGCGAAAATTGAAAATGCATTAAAAGCTTCTTTAGATGCAAGAAATATAGTCCATGTAAATCTGGAGTGATCATCCACCAATACCATAACATACTTCTTACCTCTACGACTCATTGTTCTCATTGGTCCACACAAATCCATATGGACCAGTTCCAAATGTTTGGTGGTACTTACCTGTTTCTTTGGTTTGAAGGAGGATTTTACCTGCTTCCCCCAGCACAGGCTTCACATACCTTTTCATCCTTAAACTTGATGTTAGGAAGACCTATCAACAAATCCTTGGACACAAGTTTGTTTAGTTGTGAAAGACTAGCATGGCCAAGTCTTTTGTGCCATAGGAGGGGATCATTTTGCACCACACTTAAGCAACTCAAGCTTCCATCAGATAGTGTCAACAAATCTACCTTGTAGATGTTTCCATGTCTATTTCCCTGCAAAATAATCTCTCCAAAAGTTTGGTTAGTCACAGTGCACCCAGTAGATGAGAAATTAACATTATTACCTTTGTCACACAATTGAGATATATTCAATAAGCAATGCTTCAGCCCATCTACTAGAAATACATTGTATATACTATGTGAATCAGACCTACCTACCTTCCCAATGCCAATAATTTCACCTTTTTTACCATTACCGAAGGAAACACTTCCTCCTCGAAAAGCTGAGAGTGAAAGAAATAGTTCCTTATGTCCTTTCATGTGCCTTGAGCAACCACTGTCCATATAACATTTGTGGTTCCCCTCCTTCACTCTAGCCTGCAAAAGGAAACTAGGGGTTAATTTTAAGAGCCCAAACTAGTTTGAGTTCTTTTCCTTGAGAAAAAGGATGAATCAGATCTCTCCTAGCCCAGAGTGGTAATGGTTTCTTTATGTGAACAGTTTTATTTCTCACAGAATTTTGAACGGGTTTATAAGACATGTTCCTCTGTGCAGCCATTTTCAGAGATTAGCAATTTTCTTTCAAGTGACCAGTGTTCCCACAATGAGTGCATAGCCAGTTTTCAGGAAGTGATAGTTACTAACTTTTTGGATCCCATTTAGGTGAAGACTGTGATTTCATGAAACCAATACCCTTCCTGTTACTACTATGATTTTCTTGTAACCATTCTAGTGCTTCAGAGGAATTGTTCCATATTACGGTTTTTCTTAACTCCATTTTTGTTTTAACTAAGTCCTCTTCCAAAGATCTTATCTTTTCATCTTTCTTGCACAGTTCATCAACTGTGACTTTCACTTTCTCTTCAGCAATGATCTGATGAGAATTAGCAATCCCATTACCATTTTCAACTGTTTTAACATTTTTCAGTTCCTGAACAGTTGATTTGAGTGTGAGGACCTGTTCCTCAAGCATGCTAATTTTCCTTTTCAGAGAGTCATTTTTAATTACTGCCTTTTTATATTCTTTTCCTAGACTTTCAATTTCATCATGCAGTTGATTTTTGCCATCCCTTAGAGATTTAAACTCATGCTTTTCACATCTTGTCTAAGTTTAGAAACAAATACCTCCGCATTATCTTCATTATCTGAATCCTCAATAGCCATTAGAGCATGATCCTCATCCAGATCATCAACAGATTCTTCCTCCTCACTGTCTTGCCATCCTGCAACCATTGCTTTGGGATTTCCACTTTTCTTCCGGACCTGTTCCCTAGCCTTTCTTCTTTCCCCTATATATCTCTTCCTCCATTCTCCTTCCATGATTGGACATTTGTTGATGTAGTGCTCCATGCTGCCACATTTGAAGCATTCTCCAGCCTGTTTCATGTTAGAAGACCTACCCTGTCCACTAGCCCCCTTTTTCTTATTCAAATATCTTTGAACACTTTTAGCAATAAGGACCAGTTCTTTATCATCAATAGGCTTATCCGCAACAGTCAAGGCTAGGTTAGGTTCAGTTTTAACTGGTTCACCTATGTTCTTAACCTTTTTCCTTAGTTCATAAGTTTTTAAGTTACCTATAAGCTTATCTAAGGATAAAGTGGTCAAATCCTTGCGTTCAATGATAGCACAAGCTTTAATCTCCAAAGAATCTGGGAGAACCCTAGTTAGGATTTTTTCTACTATATCTTCAACGGTTAAAACCCTTCCGAAAGAAATAAGTTCAGATGAAATAGTATTAAATCTAGTGTACATTTCAGAAATTGATTCTCCCTCTTTCATTTTAAAGCTTTCATATTCAGCAAAAAGGAGTGTACCTCTAGATCTTTTGACCTGAATTGTTCCTTCATGCGCAACCTGTAGAGCATCCCATATTTCCTTTGTAGTGCTATACCCTCTAATTCTAGTGCACTCATCAGAACTGAGTCCACAGACAAGCCACTTCCTAGCTTTGGCATTCTTTTCCCACTGCCTCAAGTCTTCAGCATTGCATTCCCTTCTAGTTTTGGGAACATCATTTCCTTCAGCATCCTTTTTCATTGGAATCATGGGACCTTCAGTCACTATGTCCCATAACTCATAGTCCTCAGCCTGTAGATGATCTCTCATCCTTTCCTTCCACCATGAGTAGTATTTTCCATTGAACAAAGGTGCCCTAACAGTTGACTGACCCTCACCATTTTCCTGTGATGTACTCATTCTAATCCAAGGTGCTAGCCTTTTCAAGGATAACCCGCTCTGGTACCAATTGTTATTTCCCAAGATACACCACTTTACTGTTTTAAAGACCAGTTCCTTAAATGTGTTCCTTTACTATATTATATACGGAATTAAAACTATAAGTAAATGAACACCCAATATTAGCGTGGAAAAACTCCTTGAACTCGGGATCAAAAAACCACGACCTACTCTTCCAAGTAGGATTTTAACTTCACTATGTAAAAGATTCACTTGCTTACAAGACTACCTTCTTACTAACTTAGGACTAACTATTATCCTCTAGTGACCTCTTTCACGATCATTGAAGCTTCTCAAGTACACGACTTGAAATGAAATGATACAACTCGATTAGTACCTACTACAGTTGAACTAAGACTGAACTTTTACAAGACTCAATCTAAGGAACAGGTTCTTACGTAGTTCCATGTAGCTTCCTGATTACATAAATACTATTAAAACTCTTTCAATGCTAAGACTCGATTCTCTCTGTATTTGTACACACTTTAATAGCTGAATTGCTCCTCATTTTATAGCAACGGCAAACATGAAGTCTTGATCAATTAGAACTCCAAAGCTTCCAAAAGTTTGAGTCCTACTTGAACACTTCACTTGATTACCCGAAATCCTTTAGCCTTATCCACTCTTTATGCAATGTTTTCCTATCACGTTTAGACCTGCATAATTATCAAGATAAATATTAAACTTAGGATAATTAATAATATTTTAGCTTAAATGATTTTGCATGAATTATCTATTTAGCCGCAGTGATTCAAAGGAACAGGTCCTTTGAATCCGTTCATTAATCATCACTCAAAACTTCAAGCTTATCCAAGCTAACAGACATAAACACCGTTAGGAATCTATTCTCAGTCTCTTCCTTTTAAGGAAACCTCTATAAGGTCTAGTCACAACTGGAATGATTGAATCTCATCAATTATCCCAGCTTTGTACATACCAATTTCACGATTCCCCAAATTAGAGACATTAGGAACTCATAGACAAATTATATCCAACATTCATAATTTGCACTTATCTCTGGACTAGCCATTTAATGCAATTCCAACTATCGCGCACACTTCACCAGCTCGTTAAACACAATATAAAACAATCGTTGACATCTCATCTTACAACACATAAGCACTCTCTCTTCGTGCGGCCAACCCTTCTATCTTTCAAACATGTTTCGAAATTTCATTAGCAATCATGGTTCATCACTTTGGGCAACTATTTGACATTGTTTTGAGTTGTTTTGCAAATCAAATGGTGATATCAATAGGTTTTATAACCAATTCTCTTCGGAGAGGCAGAGGGAACCAAGGGAAGAAACTGGCTACTATGACTAAAGAAGTACAAAAATCAAATCCAAAACGAAAAGCTGGTAAAGGGCAGGATGAGGCGGTGCCTCAATCACCATCACTGTTTGAGTTAGAATACAATCTAGATGAGTAAAGCATGAAACAATAGGTCAAGAGGACTAGTAAAGAAGTTAGAGCTAAGGAGAAGAATATGAGACTCGCTCTAATTATAAAGGTATCTAATAGTACTAATTATTTAAAATTCCTAATAATATTTAATATAATACATATTATTAGTGCATCTACAACAAAGAAAAAAAATGACAATATTTGAAAGAAAGACTTTTAGGACAGAGTAAGAGTAATTTGCATCTCTTTGTACCACATAGACGATAAACAGGTAACATTCACGGTTTATAAGTGAATGAACAGTTCTAAAATGCAAAGCTAATCTATGGTGGAATATAGAGATATCCACATGAAGAGAATTTGGGCCTTTATATGCGTATGACTTTGCAAGAGAGGCTATGGTGTTGGTTGGTGGGTCGGATAAAGATCTTACTGCAACTTATGTTGGCGGTGGACCTCTAAATATATATGAATTCTATAATTTCAAAATTTTAAGAATCATAGTTTCACACGACTTGAACTGCCGCTAAATGCCATGAGATGTATGCCAGTGATTGTGGCTCTCAAAGCCACCACAAAAGTGCTTAATGGCAGCTACTTAGGCGACAATTTTAAAATCGCAAGAAATTTGCTTGGGGCAGTTAAAACTGCTGCTAAAAGGTAATCTCAACCGATGCTAACAAACATTTTTTTGTAGTCCTCCTTCTTATCTTCCTCTTTCTTCTTCCTCATTCTTCTCCCCTCCTACTATTTCTTTTTCTTTGAAGAAAAGAAGCTGCTGCATAAGCTAGTTGTAAGCTACCTGCTTGTAAGCTACTTGTAAGCTGCTTATAAGCTACCTGTAAGCTGCTTATAAGCTACCTGCTTGTAAGCTACTTGTAAGCTGCTTGTGGATCAAGCTTCTACAGAAAGCTAGGAGTAATGGACATCCCCAACACAACATATTCATAACACTCCCCCTTGGATGTTCATTAATAGATAATATGCCTCGTCAAAACCTTACTAAGTAAAAACCCTGTGAGAAAAAAAAATCTTAGTGAAGGAAAAAGAGTACACTTGTCTTCTAATACGCATTATCAGTTGCCTCATTAAAAACCTTACCAAGAAAACCTAGTGGGAAAAAACATGCTTAAGGGAAAAAGAGTACAACACGTATTTTGCTCCCCCTAATGGAAACGTCGATCTAGGTATCTATGTTTCCTCATTCCAATGTTGTATACCATCTTTTCAAAAGTTGCAGGCGGTAAAGATTTGGTGAAAGTCTGCCAGATTATCACATGAACATATTTGTTGCACGTCAATTTCACCATCCTTTTAGAGATCATGTGTGAAGAAGAACTTTGGTGAAATATGCTTTGTTCTATCTCTTTTTATGAATCCTTCTTTCAACTGTATTATGCATGAAGTGTTGTCTTCATATAAGATCGTGGGTATTTTGATATCACACTTCAGACCACATCTTTCCCGAATAAAATGAATCACTGATCTCAACCATACACATTCTCTACTTGCTTCATCAATAGCTATTAACTCAACATGATTTGGAAAAGTATCAACCATTGATTGTTTTGTAGAACGCCATGATATGGCCGTACCTCCACATGTAAAAAGATAACCAGTTTGAGGTCGACCTCTATGTGGATCAGATAAATAGCCTGCATCCGCATAACCAACAAGATCTGCAACATATTTGTTAGAATAAAACAAACCCATATCAACAGATCCTTTCAGATATCGCAATACATGTTTGATACCTTTCCAATGTCGATGTGTAGGAGCAGAACTAAATCTTGCTAAACCATTAACAGAAAATGCTATATCAGGTCTTGTAGAGTTAGCAAAATACATAAGTGCACGAATTGCACTTAGATATGGTACTTCAGGACCAAAAAGTTCCTCATCCTCTTCTTGAGGCCGAAACGGATCTTTGTCTACTTCAAGAGATCGAACAATCATTGGAGAACTTAATGGATGTGCTTTATCCATGTAAAATCGGTTCAAGACATTTTTTGTATAGGCAGATTGATGAATAAAGATTCCGTCTACTAAATGTTCAATTTGTTGACCAAGAAAAAGTTTTGTCTTTCCAAGATCTTTCATCTCAAATTCTCTTTTTAAATAATCAATTGCCTTTTGGAGCTCTTCTGGAGTTCCAATGAGATTTATGTCATCAACATAAACAGCAAGTATAACAAACTGTGATGCTGTTTTCTTTATGAATATACATGGACATTTGACATCGTTTATATATCCTTCCTTTAGCAAGTACTCACTAAGGCGATTATACCACATGCGCCCTGATTGTTTTAAGCCTTACAAAGATCTTCGTAATCTGATTGAGTACATTTCCCGAGACTTTGAATTATATGCTTCATGCATTTTAAATCCTTCAGAGATTCATATAAATTTCATTATCAAGTGAGCCATATAGGTATGATGTAACTACATCCATCAGGTGTATTTCATGTTTTTCATGTACAGCTAAACTGATGAGATATTGAAATGTTATCCCATCCATAACAGGTGAATATGTTTCTTCATAATCGACACCAGGTCTTTGTGAAAATCGTTGTGCAACAAGGCATGCTTTATATCTTATGATTTCACCTTTTTCATTTCGTTTACGCACAAAGAACCATTTAAAGCCAACTGGTTTTACACCATTAGGTGTTTGGACTACATGTCCAAAAACATCACGTTTGGCAAGTGAGCTCAATTCTGCTTGAATTGCCTCTTGCCAATTTGGCCAATCACTTCTTTGTCGACATTGTTGAATAGATTGAGGTTCAAAATCCTCATTGTCTTGCATAATATTAAGTGCAACACTATATGCAAAAACATTATCCACCTTTATTCTGATCGATTCAAATTTATTCCATCACCAGTGGATTTTATTAAATTTTCCTCACTCACTTGAGTCTCAGGTTCATTAATTTCTTCAGGAAATTCAGGATTAATAAGATCTTGGTTCTCTTCAAGAGATTCTTTTATAGTGTCATCTTGATCATTTGTCACTTTTCTTTTCTAGGATTTCGATTTTTGGAACCCAGTGGTCTACCACGCTTCAGGCGTGCTTTAGGTTCACTGACTATGACACTACTAGATGGTCCTACTGGGATATCCATCTGAAATGGTACACTCTGCAGGGATATGTGATTTAGTAATCCTTTTCAAATCAGTAACTGCATCAGGCATTTGATTTGCTATATTTTGCAAATGAACGATCTTCTGGACCATTTTTTCACATATGGGGGCACGTGGATCAAAGTGAGATAATGATGGAACTTTCCACACAATTTCTCTATTTATTTCCTTTTTCTCTCCCCTAATTGTGCGAAAGTAGTCTCATCAAATCGACAATCTACAAATCGAGCGATGAATAAATCTCCCGTCAATGGCTCAATATACCGAATAATAGAGCGTGACTCAAACCCAACATATATTCCCAGCCTTCTCTGGGCTCCCATCTTAGTGCGCTGTGGTGGTGCTACTGGCACATATACAACACATCAAAATATTTGTAGATGAGAAATATTCGGTTCATGGCGAAAAACTAATTGTGACGTGGAGAATTCATGATAATGTGTCGGTCTGAGACGAACAAGTGATGCTGCATGTAAAATAGCATAACCCCAAGCACTAGTGGGCAATTTTGTTTTCATTAATAGCGGTCTTGTTATCAATTGCAGTCGTTTAATAAATGACTCTGCAAGGCCATTTTGAGTATGAACATAAGCTACAGGATGTTCAACTCTTATTCCAACAGATAAACAATAATCATTAAAAGCTTGGGATGAAAATTCTGCAGCATTATCAAGGCGAATAGCTTTAATAGGATTATCAGGGAATTGTGCCCTTAATCGAATTATTTGTGTCAACAATTTTCCAAATGCCATGTTGTGAGATGATAACAGGCACGCATGAGACCATCTTGAAGATGCATCAATTAGGACCATAAAATATCTAAACAATCCACAAGATGGATGAATAGGTCCACATATATCCCCATGGATACGTTCTAAAAACGTAGGGGATTCAATCCCAACCTTTGTTGGTGATGGTCTAGTGATTAACTTTCCCTGATAACAAGCCGTACAAGAAAATTCATCACTTTTAAGAATCTTCAGGTTCTTAAGTGAATGCCCACTTAAATTTTCAATGACTCGCCTCATCATTATTGATCCAGGATGACCTAAACGGTCATGCAAAAGCACAAAATTATTTAAATCAGTAAACTTCTGGTTTACGATAGAGTGTGCTTCAACTGTACCAATCTTTGTACAGTATAGGCTAGAAGATAAAGTTGGCAACTTTTCTAAAACATATTTCTGGCCTGAGAGATTCTTTGTAATACAAAGATATTCATTATTCATTCCGTTTATTGTCTCAATATGATATCCATTTCGACGGATATCTTTAAAACTTAACAAGTTTCTTCTGGACTTGGAAGAGAACAATTCATCATCTATAATAAGTTATTGTTCCCTTAGGAAAAAATATAGTTTCTCTTCTGAAGCCTTCAATTAAATTAGTATTACCAGAAATTGTAGAAACATTTTCCTTTCTCGTTATCAAGTGTGAAAAATAATTTCGATTTTTGAATACGGCATGTGTTGTTCCACTATTAATTACACAAATATCTTCAGAATTGATCTTTGATCCAAATAAAGTTTGAGGGATATCCATGTATTCTTCAAAATAAAATAACATAGATAAAACAGGCATCATATAATACATGCTTTATTTTCAAAACAAAACTTTACTAGTATTACTTGAAACGACCTCGGTTAGTCGTTTCGGAAGTTAGGACTCCGATTGGTGTACCGATAATTTTAAAATATTCATAATATCTATTAGGACCTGTCTGTAAAATTTGAGCTAAATCAGACCTCGTTTGGTAGGCATCGGAAGAAGGTTTCAGTTTTTATTGTCGATAACTATTAAAAAGAGATTTTCGAGCTTGGTTTTGGCGAATGAGCACCGATTCAAAATCCGAAAGCTCCGTTGGGTTCGTATGATTATTTATGACTTTTGTGAACTTTCGAAAGTGAATTTCGATGTTGTTCGGCTAGTTTTCGTTAAAATGCCGAAAGTTAAATAATTTTACTTTTTCTATTTAAATTCGCATCTTGAGTTTCAGGAGTCCAATTTTAGATATGCTTTAGCGAGTATGTTACATATATTTTGAATAACTGGTATACAAAAGATAGAATTATTTTTAATATCGTAGAGTTCCGTTTTAATTTTCATCGCGAAAAGAAAAGAAAAGAAAATAAAAAAATGAAAAAGAAAAAAGACAAAATGAAAGAAAAGGCAAAGTGAGTAACTGACCATGGCGGTGTCCCTTATCTAGTTTACAGCTACGGAACAGAAAATAAAAAGAAACATAACAAAAACGAGAAAAAGAGTCAGAGAAAAGTAGAATTTTCACCCCAAAACATTTAGGTAATGATCCTAATATATTATTTGAGTTTATTACGTATTTTTGAATTTGTTTTAACGGTAGAACTTGGAATATTAGACATCGTTTTAATAAGTTCAACTTATAATTTAAAGGGTCAATTAGACTCCGATAGTGGAATTAATTATATATTCGTAATCAGTGAGTTATGGGCAACATATAAAGATAATTTATTTGGGGTTTGGTTATGTGACCTCAAACCCTGTATATAGGCCTGGCCTGCGTGTTGCGTATGCGAATAGGGTATCAGGTCCCTAACCGGATTACCCTAAGATGTGGGAAATGAAGCCTTTAGCCTAATTTGATATATTTATCTGCTTATTGAATAGAGTGGGATTGTTTGGCAATGAAACCAACGGATAAAGCGGTTGTTGATCAGCAATACTAACTTTTGGAAGAGGTAAGTGTTTATATCCATTTCTTTGGAGGCCCTTGGCCTCGTGGATTTTCTACCACGTGTTCTTTACGTGTGTAGCTGCCAATAGGCATACTCATTACGCCTTAGCTTTGAATTTACGTTGTATATTATATGTTATGTCCTGTTGCTGGTATTGCATTGAGTATCTGAGCATTGTATTCTGGCTGTGAGTGGCAACTACTTCCCGGTTGTCGATGAGAGTCCCGCGCCAGTAAAAGGTTATTATTGCATCATATTGCATTCGTATGCATTACATTGCATATACATATACTTCCCGGTAATCGATGAGAGTCCCGGGCCGGTGAAGGGTCATCATTGCATATACTTTCCGGTTGGCGATGAGAGTCCTGCACCGGTGAAGAGTCATTATTACATATACTTCCCGGTAATCGATGAGAGTCCTGAGCCGGTGAAGGGTCATTATTACACATACTTCCCGGTTGGCGATGAGAGTCCCGCACCGGTGAAGGGTCATTATTACATATACTTCTCGGTAATCGATGAGAGTCCCGAGCCGGTGAAGGGTCATCATTGCATATACTTTCCGGTAATCGATGAGAGTCCCGAGCCAGTGAAGAGTCATTATTGCATATATCTCCTCGTAGACAATGAGAGTCCGTCGCCGGAGATACGTATCAGGCATATGTAACTGCATTGCATCATACCGCATTCATCCCATCTCATTGCACCGCATACTGACTATTGTGTGTATTGTGTTGTGTTTTATGTATGCGGTATGTATACTATGTCGTGGGCATATCTCAATTTGCCTATATCTTTCTGGCACGTATTCTGGGTTGCGGGTATTGTGTTTTATGTATGCGGTATGTATGCTATGTCTTGGACATATCTCAGTTTGCCTATATATTTTTGGCTCGTATTCTGGGTCGCGGGGATCGGGTTGCACACCGCGACTGTATAAACATATGGATCGGGTTGCACGCCGCAACAGTAAAAATATATGGATCAGGTTACACGCCGCGACAATATGAATATACGGATCAGGTTGCACGCCGCAACAGGATGAATTTTTTATTGTTGATGTGTTTGGGATACCTATATGTTCTGGCTATCTTATGTTCCTGGTTGTTAATGAATTTATGATTTCATACGTGTTTCCGGTTATTATCTGGCTCTGTCTTTTTATAATTTAAATATGAGGAATTTGGTTTATCTGTCTCTTTTCTCCCTGGCTAGCTATCCTATTCTTTGAGTTGGCTAGTCTACCCCACTTATTGAGTCATTTTTACACACCCTTGTTTGTTGTTTGTTTCTTGTCTATCTATTTCGTTTCGGTAGGTTCGCTCCAGGATTGAGTTGGCCACGTTGTGAAGGAGCGAAGACGGCTTCAGCTGTCAGGGTGAGCCAACTTTTATTCCGGATGGCCACCAGTTTATTGGTTATTATTTCAGTTGTATTTTTTTCCCTTCAGGAGGTATCTGTCTTTTTTTTTTTTTTTTTTGTACTCTTATGTCTAGTCTGGATAGCCCTAAACCTAGTATATTGTGTAGTCAGCTGTAATTTCTTTTGTACAGCTGAGAGGTATCAGTATGTCAGTGTTTTTTTTAAGTCTTGTTCTTATTTATGAATTGAATTATATTTATTTTCTTAATTTAATTGGTAAGGGTTCGTCCGACGGGTCTAGGAGAGGATGTCGGGTGCTCGCACGGCCTAGCCGGATTCTGGGTCGTGTCAGTACTACAATAATATTAAACATACAAACTATTACAAAAGACATAACTTAATATATATTTAAGTCTCTTTGTCTACAAATCCATCACCAATCAGATGATCTATTTCTCATTCGGGGATCTGTCCTTCAGGCAACCGTCCTTCAGGGAACTGTCCTTCAGGGATCTCAAAGAAATCCGCAGAGAATGTACTAATTCGGATGGATATCCCAGCAGAACCATCTAGTAGTGTCATAGCCAGTGAACCTAAAGCACGCCTGGAGCGTGGTAGACCACTGGGTTCCAAAAATCGAAATCCTAGAAAAAGAAAAGTGACAAATGATCAAGATGACACTATAAAAGAATCTCTTGAAGAGAACCAAGATCTTATTAATCCTGAATTTCCTGAAGAAATTAATGAACTTGAGACTCAAGTGAGTGAGGAAAATTTAATAAATTCCATTGGTGATGGAATAAATTTGAATCGATCAGAAATAGAGGTGGATGATGTTTTTACATATAGTGTTGCACTTAATATTATGCAAGGTAATGAGGATTTTGAACCTCAATCTATTCAACAATGTCGACAAAGAAGTGATTGGCCAAAATGGGAAGAGGCAACACAAGCAGAATTGAGCTCACTCGCCAAACGTGATGTTTTTGGACCTGTAGTCCAAATACCTAATGGTGTAAAACTAGTTGGCTTTAAATGGTTCTTTGTGCGTAAACGAAATGAAAAAGGTGAAATCATAAGATATAAAGCACGCCTTGTTGCACAAGGATTCTCACAAAGACCTGGTGTCGATTATGAAGAAACATATTCACCTGTTATGGATGGGATAACATTTCGATATCCTCATCAGTTTAGCTGTACATGAAAAACTTGAAATACACCTGATGGATGTAACTACATCATACCTATATGGCTCACTTGATAATGAAATTTATATGAAAATACCTGAAGGATTTAAAATTCCTGAAGCATATAATTCAAAGTCTCGGGAAATGTACTCAATCAGATTACAAAGATCTTTGTATGGCTTAAAACAATCAGGGCGCATGTGGTATAATCGCCTTATTGAGTACTTGCTAAAGGAAGGATATATAAACAATGTCAAATGTTCATGTACATTCATAAAGAAAACAAAATCACAGTTTGTTATACTTGCCGTTTATGTTGATGACATAAATCTCATTGGAACTCCAGAAGAGCTCCAAAAGGCAATTGATTATTTAAAAAGAGAATTTGAGATGAAAGATCTTAGAAAGACAAAATTTTATCTTGGTCTACAAATTGAACATTTAGTAGACGGAATCTTTATTCATCAATCTGCCTATACAGAAAAGGTCTTGAAACGATTTTACATGGATAAAGCACATCCATTAAGTACTCCAATGATTGTTCGATCCCTTGAAGTGGATAAAGATCCATTCTGGCCTCAAGAAGAGGATGGGGAACTTCTTGGTCTTGAAGTACCATATCTAAGTGCAATTGTTGCATTTATGTATCTTGCTAACTCTACAAGACCTGATATAGCATTTTCTGTTAATGGTTTAGCAAGATTTAGTTCTGCTCCTACACATCGACATTGGAAAGGTATCAAACATGTATTGCGATATCTGAAAGGATCTGTTGATATGGGTTTGTTTTATTCTAACAAATATGTTGCAGATCTTGTTGGTTATGCAGATGCAGGCTATTTATCTGATCCACATAGAGGTCGATCTCAAACTGGTTGTCTTTTTACATGTGGAGGTACGGCCATATCATGGCGTTCTACAAAACAATCAATGGTTGGTACTTCTCCAAATCATGCTGAGTTAATAGCTATTGATGAAACGAGTAGAGAATGTGTATCGTTGAGATTAGTGATTCATTTTATTCGGGAAAGATGTGGTCTGAAGTGTGATACCAAAATACCCACGATCTTATATGAAGACAACACTTCATGCATAATACAGTTGAAAGAAGGATTCATAAAAGGAGATAGAACAAAGCACATTTCACCAAAGTTCTTCTTCACACATGATCTCCAAAAGGATGGTGAAATTGACGTGCAACAAATATTTTCATGTGATAATCTGGCAGACTTTTTCACCAAATATTTACCTCCTGCAACTTTTGAAAAGATGGTATACAACATTGGAATGAGGAAACTTAGACACCTAGACAGACGTTTCCATTAGGGGAGCAAAATACGTGTTGTACCCTTTTTCCCTTAACCATGTTTTTTCCCACAGGGTTTTCTTGGTAAGGTTTTTAATGAGGCAACTGATAATGCGTATTACAAGACAAGTGTACTCTTTTTCCTTCACTAAGATTTTTTTCCCACAGGGTTTTTTTTAGTAAGGTTTTGACGAGGCACATTATTTATTAATGAACATCCAAGGGGGAGTGTTATGAATATGTTGTATTGTGGATGTCCATTACTCCCATAGCTTCCTGAAGAAGCTTGTTCCACAAGCAGATTACAAGTAGCTTACAAGCAGGTAGCTTAGAAGCAGCTTACAAGCAGCTTATGCAGCAGCTTCTTTTCTTCTATAAATAGGAAGTCATTTCAGCTTATTATGTACATCAGTTTGAAATGAAATAAGATATCAGTCTCTCTCTATATAGTATCTTTGTTTGATTTACTTTGCAGCTTTTATTTTCACAACACGTTATCGCACGTGTAATCTCGCATAAATAATTAATAATTTAATATGTCAAGACGGTGAATATAAATACTCACAAAGAAGATAACACTCAAACAAAATGTTTGACTTATAAATAAAAACTAAAGAAAATCTTATGAGTTTTTGAAGATACATTTCAATCAATCCCTACATAATTCACTTCTCTAAACAAACGACCCTTTAACTGTAAAACGTGACTTATAATTATTTAAATGGGAAGAAGACTTTAGTAATATAGAGCTCCTTAATTTTTTTTTTTAAAATCAAAGAATCAATTAATCAAATTATTGATAATCAAATAAGTAGACCTTTATACTTAATATTGGTATGAATTAAAGGAACAAGAAATGACAAAATCTGTGGATTGAAAAGTCCTAAATCTTAGTTTAGCCAAAGTTACATGAAGAACGAATCTGGATAAAAATAACTTACTACATAAATCCTAGGTATTAAATTGATTGGTTTAAGGGCTCAAGAACTTCTTGTGTATATTAATTTGAGTGGATAAATTCAATTGGGATTAGTTCTACGTTGGAACTTTATGTCCTTTAATTTTTTTTTTGTTTGAAAAAATTACTGTATTATTAAAATTCAAAGTCCTACAAGTTATAATCTTATCCGACTTGGAAGTATTAAGAAATAATTCAGATTTTGAAGGGTATATATTATCGTAACTAATGGTCGATATTCTATGCACGTGGAAACATTTGATTATATTAAAAAGAACATACTTACTGTAACAATATACGAGAATGAAAGCCAACTCCTATAATACAATCCACCCAAGCATGCAACAACCATGTATTTACCCAAAACTACAACAAATCTCCATTACACCAAAGCACAAAAAAGCACAACAATGACCTACCCAAAATCCCAACAAAACCTAGTGTTACTCCCAAACGCACACGCAAGTATACGTGGTCGACAAGTAATAAAGTGATAAGATAAGTATCGTTCCCACGAGGACTATTATTCAGACTGAGTCCTAGCAAACAATTTCTTAAAAACTATTCAGAGATTTTTTTCGATGATGATTTGTAATTTACTAACTAAGCAAATAATAATTAAAAGCAAGTAACTGAGATCAAGTAATAGAGAGAAAATTATGGGTTGTTATCAATAAAAGAGAAACGGTCCAGAGTCAAAGCTACAAACAATCCAGTTGAGTTTTCCAGTTGATTCTACTTCTCGATTTCCTAGATTTCTAACTAACAGGTTAATTGTATTCGTGAAAACCTGTCGATTCTTCACGAATTTATGCAAGCTACTCTAACACCTATATTTCTATGGAATTAAATCACATCCATGCATTAAAGAACTCCGTATTTAGCTAAGCAAGGCGAATAGGTATATGTCTATTATCCTACCCGTATATCGATTCCCTGATGCCCAGGTTCACAATCAAACCCTATTCTTTCTTATTTGCATTCACCAGTTCCCTCTGTCGAGTTCAACTTGTAAACCATAGATAGTGTTCAAGTATCGAGCCTTAATAACCAAACAATTAGGCTCAAGAAAGAATAAATAACCCGTAATGATGAATCAATAGGAAGAAATCAACTTTCAAACATCAACCTTCATGTAATTGCTCTAACCCTAGAACGATATGTTTAGCTACGCATATTCATAACAACAACACAAGAATTCATGGAAGAAAGGTTGAATATTGTAATAGATGATGTCAAAGAATTAAACCCTTGGTTCAATGTGTTAGGAACTCCAACCTTGTTGCAAAATCTCACTTACCTCTCTAGAAAACGAAATATTAATCCTTTTATATTGTTTACAAAGTCTTCCCATAAGTTAATCCAAAGCCTAAACTAAGTTGGAAAAGTTGGGGTCGCTGAACTAAAAGCCACAGGGCAAGCGTCGCATGGCTCATAGCCTCTGGATGTCGTGCGCTATACCCTAACCGTCGCATGACTCATGGCTTTCCAAAGTCTGAAGCTGTGACAGATCCACAGCTTGCACCATAACCTTGCTTTCTAATGTCATATCCCACAATTAGCTAAGTTCATCACCGACTTGCTCGATTATATCCATTTTTGCTCCGGTTGCACTCGTATTCATCCAAATCATTCCTAAAATCACAAACACAATAAGTGAGTGCAACAATCACAATTATTTCGTGCAATGGGCGATTAACGTATCAAAATACGAGGATATATTAAGATAAAATAGACAAATATTTCGAAACATCACCTAGCCCCCATTACGGCACAAAGTACAATCATCATTAACCATTACAGATAATAAAGGTTAAAACATTAAGAAAAGGATACAACTAAAGCAAGAAAATATGCTAGTATAGTTTATTCTCAACTGAGATAGAGGAATACTTGCAGAAGAATGATATATCATGTATGTTGCAATGCAAAGTCAGCGTATCCCTTTTGTGAGAGCCTAACAGGTGGTTGTAATCCAATTAAGTGTTATTTAAATATGCCCTCTGGGCAGACCCATATCAACGAGCACATAATTTTAAAAACCACATAAGTACTATTATGCAATATATTTGAATTAGAAAATAAAAATAAAAAGAAAGTATAAAAGTCCCTAACAATGAAACTTAAGTACTAAAGCCAAAAGAATAACGAAATAATGCGAGAATGCAAGGAAAAAGAGGGAAAAGAACAATATTTAGTATCAATGAACTAACAAGTAATACAACTAAACTAAGGATTGTAAGATGAGATGTAAAAAGGCCTTGGCTAGAATTCACCTATATTTAATAAGTTGACCGCAAGCCTTTAGATTATATTTGTGCATATTAATCCCTTTTGCTTATCTGTTTCTCAAATTCATAATGAGTTTCTCACCTTGAATAACCTATCTTGAAATTTAGCTCATGTACAAATATTGCATTGTAAAAAGTTAATATAGAAAGTGTTTCCCTCCGTCTGTTTCAGATCATTTGAATCTTTTTGTTTTTTGAGGGTCAGATTACTAATCTTTGATTAGAATACTCTAGAAGATGTAGTACTATTTATCTGAGGAATATGTTTATTAGACTCTTGAGAAAATTAATTGTTTCCAACTATGTCCAAAATCACATGTAATTACTCTTAAATTTTCCTTCTTTTTATGTTAATTTTGTCATTTATATGAAATTTTTGGATTGCATGATTAAATGAGAAGAAAGATACACTTTGGGTAAAATGGGTTCATGGCATTTATATGAGAAGGAATCTGGATATCTGGAGCCACACGTCCCAAGCAGATAGCAGCTGATATTGGAGGCAACTAAATAGCATCAAACTGGTAATGCATAGCTGGTATGAACAGGGTAGATATTGCCTAACACCTAATGGTTCCTACTCAGTCTGAATGAATTATGATAAGCTAAAGGGAGAGACACAGAAATAAGACATAGCAGATATAATATGGAATAGGGTCATGTTGCCAAAGCACAAGTTTGTCCTGTGGTTAGCAGTTCAGGACAGACTATTGACAAAAGAGAGGCTACTAAGGTTTGGGATACAATGTGAGCATACATGATGTGTATTGTGCAGCACTGGAGTCATTGAAAATATACAACATTTATATGGGTAAAAATTTCACCCAGCAGCCACTTTTAACACTGGTATTTGGTTTGAGGCCACTATTTTTTTGGTCTTACACTAGAGGCCACTTTTGGGCCTTTACTAAATAAATATTGACTTAAGTTCTGATAGTTGACTGAACTTCAGTCCATACGGCCCCTGGACTGAAGTTCTATCTCTTAAGGACTGAACTTTCAGTCCATATGGCCATGGACTGAACTTCAGTCTATGGTATGGCCATGGACTGAAGTTCCATCTTTAAGGATTGGACTGAAGTTCCATCTTAAGGACTGGACTGAACTTCAGTCCATATGGCCCTAGATTGAAGTTCAATCTTTAAGAACTGAACTTCAATCCGGCCTCTGGACTGAAGTTCTATCTCTTTAAGTAAAAGTGGCCACAAACTAAATATTTTGGTATTAGTGGCCTGTGCCCAAAGACCAGTGGCAAAAGTGGTCTTTCGTGCACTTAGCCCTTTATATAGTGGATGTGGGTGGACATCCCAAATATGGAATGCATTGGCAAGTTGGGTCAGTATTAGGAATCAGATTACAAGCTTATCACAGCACATTTTCAGGATCAAGAAGAAGCACTGACCAATTTTTAAAAAGGAGGTGGCAGTAGCCATCATAGGGGCTTATGTGTATCATGTATGGGAAGCTAGAAACTGGAGCATATTCAGAGGACACCACACTGTAAATAGAATAGTAGTGTAACAGATACAGTCAGAGATACAGGAAAGAGTCAGTTTGTTAGCAAATTCAGAGAAAGCTAGGATGAGCAAGCTTAGTAGGATACTTTAGTCCAGTTTTGTTTAGTCAAGTTTTTTGCTTAGTAGTTCATGTTTTGTATAGTAGAATTCTGAGGCCTAGTGCTCTTGACTAGTCGATGGTTAGGTGCTCTTAGTATGTAAGCGTTGGATGATTTAATGGTAATTTTCACAGGTTTATTAGCAAAAAAAAAAAAACATTCAAATGCGCTTGATTCAACACCACGTATAAGATAAGAGGAACCCTGTATTAAAAAAAAAAGAAAAAAAAAAGAAGAGGAAACCGATATAAGTATATCAAACTATTCTAAAAATATATTTGTGTCGCTATTTCATGTTGTATTCTCACGTGTATAATTTAGATTAATGTCGTACAAATACTATAAATATCTCAAACACACCAAAATCCAACTCTTGGAAAAAATTTAGCAATGGAACATTGACGAAGCATTAAAGAGACATTGGGGCAAAGCCTAACAACTGCAACAAAATTGAGGAAAATAAAAATAAAATATGAGTTTAAATCAAATATGTCCTAGAGAAAAGTTGATGTGATTTTTCCAAAACATAATATATGCTCAATATATATATATATATATATATATATATATATATACACCTTTGGACACATGAATATATTGAAATCAAACGTAGATAAGCTACCAATCAAGGCGAGTTGTGCTACATAACATCACCTGGAAACATTGATTAAGAAAATAAAAGGTGAAATCTAATGAATATTTTTAACGAAATACATCGCAAACCTTCGGTAGTTAGACTTTATCATGTAAGTTTGTAGACCTTGTCATATCCCTGGGACCCTGGCAAAGGTTGCACAAACAAATATATAAGTTAAGCAAAGTAGATACACAATCATGTTATGGAATAAATAAGTATGAAATCAGTTTAAAAAAAAAGTCAAAATTCATTACTTACACATACACGGTTTATATAAACAATTGCGCCAAAGAAGAAATATTTCTAGGTTTCTATATATGGGAGGTGTAGTAATTTTAATATTATTCAAAGATATTTTAGGAAAAACGTCTTTGTATAGGATATGACTCCATAATTTAGAGTCCATGAGAGATTAGGTATTGGTTGCCTAGGTTTCAATGTTTCTACCGTGATTATTTACCAAAACTCAAAGAAGACAAATCTTAGCTGTCGCCAAGTACTAAAAATTGGTATTAAAAATAATTATGGCTGTATTAGTTAATTCCAAATCCTTAATAATTAAAAAATAAGTTAATAAAATTTTTGTCTACTGTATAATTTTTTAATGAAGGATAAAAAGTTCAATCAACATTTCGAAAGACCTTCGTGCTTCTAATATAGTATAGATATATATTATGTGTGCGCTATTCGTTTGTCTTATAATTAAATATTCATATTTAGCAAATATTATTGGTGCAGTGGTGCCGGATGAGATCTAAGAAGAACATATAAGATACTTCTTTAGTTTTAAACTGTTTACATGTATTATAGTCTTAATAGATAGAGATCCTTTGAGAAGAGTTCAACTAAAATTTGATTGTTTTGTTTCTATATTGCGAATGCGAAATAGGAGTAATAATTGTTTTCATCCACTTGAAGTTCCTAAGAGCCCACAATGTCTTAACACATATTCAAAGTGATGATGAAGGAGAAAAGTTGTCATTTGTTTCTTTCTTGGCTAAGTTGTCACGAGAGTGATCAAATCCTAAAGCTCTTCACCAAGGTTTAAAATCTTGAAATCTCCATTGGAGAAATAAGAGCCTGGAAAAGTTCCAAGTCACCAGCAAAGCTGTCCAAGTGTGAGACAACGGATAGTGACATTTGAAAAGATAGGAAAAAGGAAAAAGATAAAGCAATGTAAAGAGAAATCAAGATTGATTCGCTTCTTCAGAAGAGTTCAAAATATGGCTTTTTGGAATAGTGGGGATTGTATTCATTAATCAGGCATACTAACTAATACAACGAAGATATAAACGTCAATCATTTTCTAAGCATTTATAGTTAAAAGTGAAGGGAAAAATGAGTGGTTTAGTAATGCCTTACTAGGGTTTTGGGATAAGATGATGTACAAAATAGTGACAAGTAGTGTGCCAAAGATTGGTCGGACGGCTCATGACCAAATGGTCGGCGATTGGCTTCGACCTATTCTGGGCATGCATATCCTACATTTAATTGAGAAATTGCAACTTGTTTCTTAACTTTTTCACTCGATCTTCTTAGGATGAAGATAATATACATGAATTTTACTTCACCGAGCTATATATATAACTTTCCTGAATGAATTTTTGAGGTTATTATTGTTCTGTTTATTAACTTTCAAAAGCTTTTGGGTGATTTATATTTGATGTTTGGCATTTTATGCCAATGTTTCCTTAATATTTTCGCATGTTTGAGCTTTTTATTCGTCCGTTTTATAGTTTATGAATGTGGTTTTGTACTAATTTTATGTCGTGTGCATGTAGGTTGTTATGCAGTGCAATTGGAGCTTTAAAGAGCATGATCGAGCAAGAAAAGATTGAATTTTGATTGAGGATTGGATCGAGCACACGAAGGCACAACACGAAGCGAGCAAAGGAGCAAGGAAACAGAAAATTGCACTGGCGCCACAGGTGGCGCGCCGCCCAAAGCGCCCAGCTTCTGGCACGTTTGGCTGCGCGGCGCGGGGCAAAAGCGTGCAAACTACGATGGCCACTGCTTGTCCCAGCGCGCTCGAGGGCGCGGGGCGCCAGTTATAGCGCCCCTGGAGCGAGTTTTGAGTTCCTATTTCGTCTAGGCTTAGGTCTAACTTATTACCAGGCCTTTGTAAACCGTATAAATACTCTTTTACTTAGTCTTTTATAGGAGTTCAGACTTTGGAGCAAGTTGGAGAGCTCATAACATCTTGAACAAGGGTTTTTCTTCCTTCCACTAATCTATTACATCGTTATTTCATTATTTCATCAAATCTTTGTGTTGTTATTATGAGTATGCGTGGCTAAATCTATCGTTCTAGGGTTAGAGTATTTCATGAAGGTTGATGTTTGAAGATTGATTTCCATTAATTGAATCCCATAACGGGTTACTTATTCTTTCTTGATTTCACTTGTGTAATTGTCAGGGCCCGATTATTACGCATTATCTATGGTTTTTAGATTAAACTCGAAAGAGAGAATTTAATTACGTAATAAGAAAGAGTAGGACTAGTTTGTGAACCCGGGCATCGGGTAACCAATTTGTGAGTAGGATAGACATATACTTGCTCGCCTAGCTTAACTAATTACAGAGTTCGTTAATGCGTGCGCGTGATTCAACCCATAGACATATAGGGATTGAAGTAGCCTGCATAGACTGTGAAGAATCGAAAGGTTTTCATAGGTACATTTACTCTGTCAGTTTGTAACCCGGGATTTAAGAAGTGGAATCAATTGGAAAACTCAACTGGATTGTTCGTAACTCTGACCTTGGACCGTTTCTCTTTGATTGACAACAACCTAGAATTTGCTCTGTTACTTGATCTCAATTACTTATTTTAATTACTGCATTTAGTTAGTAAAATCTCAACCATTAGAAAAAGATCCCTGAATATTTCTTAGGAAATTGTTTGCTAGAATTCAGTCTGAATAGTCCTCGTGGGAATGATACTCGATTTATCGCTTTATTACTTGTCGACCACGTATACTTACGTGTGCGTTTGGGAGCAACAAGTTTTTGGCGCCGTTGCCGGGGACTAATAATTGACTGATTTCTTTTTGAACAGTTTATTACTTTCTATTTAGGTTTAATTTTTGTTTTGAGTTTTGTGTTGTTTCAGGTATTAGGTCCTGCTTGATCTTTACCTACAGGAATGGTAGCAGAACTAGCTTTAGCTGTGCGAGATGTTGCTCTCCCCAACCTGGAGGGGGTAGCGTCTAGCATAGTTAAGCTCGCTATCACCGGGCAATTTGAGGTTAAGTCCGGCATGATTCAGTTGCTGCATGTGACTGGGCAATATGGTGGATTACATCATGAAGATCCGCAGCAACACTTTTAGAATTTCCTGGAGATCAGTGATACTTATACACCAACGGGAGTTCCTACTGATTATGTTCGCCTGACGTTGTTCCCGTTTTCACTGATTGGGGCAGCAAGGAAGTGGTTAAAGGTTGAAAAGTCTGGGTCTATCACTACTTGGGAGGATTTGGCTAAGAAGTTCTTGGCTAAATTTTATCCATCTACCAAAACAGCCCGGCTGAGGAGTGAAATTATGTCCTTCATACAAATAGAAGGAGAGTCTTTGTATTCAGCCTGGGAGCAATTTAAAGCTTTATTGAGAGATTATCCACACCACAACCAATCCAATGAGGTTGTTGCACATACTTTTGTTGAGGGGTTGAATGTGCATACTAAGATCGTGGTAGATGCTGCTGCTGGAGGCCAAGTATTAGCCTTAAATTTTGACCAGATCTATGATTTACTAGTTAAGTTTTCGCAGAGCAATCCTGATTGGCAGGGAGGTGGTAGAGCTATTACGCAGAAATCTGCAGGGGCACTTCAGTTAGATGCAGTGTCAGAGCTAAGGGCGAGGATGGATGCTATTTCCAATCAAATTAGCAAGCTAGCTCTGCCAAAGACTCAGCAACCAGTGGCTCCAGTGCAACAACTCCAGAGTTTTTGTGAGGTTTGTGGTCAAAACCATGCTACAAAGGTTTGCTCCTCTAATCCAGAGTCAGTTTATTACGTGGGTAATCAAAACAGGCTGCAGGGTCAAAGTCAGTTTGGTAATGCTTATTATCAAGGCAATACGAGAGCCCCGAATAATTACCACCCACTTCCAGGTCTACCACAGCAGGTTAGCAATTCAGTTGAAGAAATGGCGGGCCAGCAGAGAATGATAGCTGACACTGCAGCCCATGCACATGCCATACAAGATATTGCCAATGCTCACAAGAACCTGGAACACCGGTTGGGGCAGTTGGTGGGAGAAATAAGTACTGTTAAAAAAGAACCTGAACAATATCTTCCAGTGACTTTAATTGAAGGTGGAGAGCTGATGGCCAAGTCCGAGGAAAGAGCTGAAATAGAAAATGTTGAGAAGGTAAAGAAAGAAGAGAGAAAGGAGGCACCTCTGCCGCCTCCACCATTCCCGCAGAGACTTATACCATCGAAGGATCTGGCCCAGTGTAAAAAATTTGTGAGTATGCTGAAAGAACTTCAAGTTAATATTCCTTTGACTGATGTGTTTGAATTGATGCCATCCTTTGTGAAGTTCTTAAAAGAGATTTTAGTCAAGAAGAAAAAGCCTCAAGAGATAGATACAGTTGAGTTTGTTGAGGAGTGTAGCACAATCTTGAGCAAGCTACCTCCAAAACTTCAAGATCGTGGGAGATTTACTATTCCTTGCACTATTGGAGGGCATAATATCACTGGTGCATTGTGTGATTTGGGTGCAAGCATAAATCTCATGCCTCTGTCTGTTTGCAAAAGGTTAGGGCTAGGAGCAATCAAGCCCTCTTTAGTTACTCTTAAGATGGCGGATGGATCACTCACTCACCCTGATGGTAAGTTGGAGGATGTGTTGTTAAAAGTTGGTAAGTTTACATTCTCTGCTGATTTTGTAGTCCTAGATTATGAAGAGGACCGAGAAGCTCCAATCATTTTGGGGAGACCATTCTTAGTCACCTCGAAGGCAATTATTGACATGGAGCTGGGAGAGATGACTGTTAGAGCGCATAGAGAAAAGGTTACTTTCAGGGTGTATACTGAGAAGGAGCACATAGCTAAGGTTGAAGAGTGCTCTATGATCGAATGTGTCAGACAAGAACATGGAAGTACACCACATGTGAAGTTGAAGAGGGGTTCTCTCAAGGAAAGGAAGAAGGCAAAAGTTCGTCGTAAGAAGAGAAGACGTAAATGCTGGAAGTGAGCTAAAAGTGTCGTCGTGCCACGACATTAACTAAGGCGCTTCTTGGGAGGCAACCCGAGTTTGTACTTGTATTATTTTATTTTTAGTGTCACATAGTTTTTGTTTGTCCTTGGATTGCAGGTTCATGTAATGTCGAGTTTAAGTGCGGGGTGTCCTCACCCTTGCCTAATACTGCTGACCTGTTGGGGGAAGTCTGAGTACCTCATACTATATGGAAGCTTTGAGGATGCTAGCACCAAGGATTAGAGTCTTCAGAGAAGTTTTCTTTACCCTTGCACTTTCTTATTTTTAGCACTGAGGACATTGCTTAGTTTTAAGTGTGGGGTGGGGAACTCCCCTTTATTTGTGAGGTTAGGGATGCATGTACCGTTAGGATTTTTCTTTTGTCACTTGACGTTATTTTTATTTGTTTCTTGCTTTAATATATGAAAAAATTGAAAAAAATTAGAAAATTAATGGAAAAAAAAAGTCCAAAAAGATTTTTTTTTTTTTTTGTGTCTTTATTAGTGGTACATGTCATCCACCCCGTGGTTTTTCTTATGGCCTCGGTTCTTTTCCACGGGGAGGCCTTTGAACCGGGTAGTTTTTTATTTTTAGGAGTAGAGTAGTTAGTTATAGGTGGCCCTAGACGAAAGGAATAGGTGGAATGCTAGGTGCCTTTGATTTCTTTGATACCGGTGGACTTGAACTTGTTGCATGTGCTATTTGTGGTGTCCTTGGGTTTAAATTGTGATGCATGCCTAGAGAAAAAAATGGAACGACCCCCTTGAGATACTTGAGTCCACTTGCTTGACTTTTGTTGTGAACCTTTGTGCATTAGTGCTTAATTTTCCACAAGTTGCACTCTTAATGCTTGATTGAGAGTTGTTGATGGAGCCTTTTTGTGTGGATCGTGTGCAATGTGTGTTGTGAGACATATTCTTATTTTACTCCATGTTTGCATATTGGTGTCTAGAACTTGCCCCATGTGTGTGCAAAGCGAAATCCTAGGTTCGCTCTAGTCAGGAAATGATACAGGCCTTCTTTTGATTTGCCTATCCTTATATACACACCTTGGACTTAATTGTTGTGATTTCTTTGACCTTTTTGTTGGCACCCACATCCCGAGCCTACCCACTTGTTCTAAATTGTTCTCTTTTGGCCCTTTACTCCTTAAGCACTTTAATTGATTTGTGGAGTTGTGGTTGAGATATAGGGAGGTTTTTGAGTGGAACCAATGAGGGGAATATTTGAAATAATTTGTGAAGTAGTGAAAAACATTGGCAAGGTTTGGAAAGTAATGAGTTGAAAAGAAGAAAAAATTTGGAAAAAGAAATAAAGAGAGAAGAATATTCATCCTTGCTAGTGTGTGCTTAAAAGAAAAAATTGCTACTTGTTGTTGAGAAGGTGTGTGTGAAAGTTGTTGATTGGGTGGCTTTGATGAGAATTGTGCTTAAATTAATTGTGATGTATTAAAGTGCTTAGGGAGGTAGTCACTATTACCCATATGTATCCTACCAGCCCCTTAGCCTACACTACAACCTTTTTAAAGTCCTAGTTAATCCTGATTGGAGTGACTTTAGATTAGTGGCATCCTACACTACGGGCAAGCCTATGGTACATTGTGTGTGACATGTGAGACTTTCATGGGAGTGAATGAATTCGTTCTATGTTATTGTCCCCGTTCTATTCATGATATTCGTTGTTGTGTGTGATATTTGGGGGACACTCTCTTGCTTCATTATTGGTGAGGGCACATGGTTTGCATGAGATAGGTGAAGTCGTGGCTTCTTGGTTGAGTAGATAGGTCTGATTTTGTGGGAGCATGGTTGCAATGAGTTGAGTTTGTGCAGTTGAGCTATCTTGAGGTGGTTGTTCTCATGTTTTGATGTTTGATAAATTATTGGCATGTTTGATGGATCCATAGTAGTCTTGTATGCATTTGTTCAATGATCGGTATCAACCATAGTCATAGGCAGACCTGTTCTACCTAGGTTGGGAATTTAGTTGTGACTTTCTCGAGGGCGAGCAAGGGTGCAATTGTGGGGTGATGATGTTTGGCATTTTATGCCAACGAGCAAGGGTGCAAGTGTGGGGGTGATGATGTTTGGCATTTTATGCCAATGTTTCCTTAATATTTCCGCATGTTTGAGCTTTTTATTCGCCCGTTTTATAGTTTATGAATATGGTTTAGCACTAATTTTATGTCGTGTGTATTTAGGTTGTTATACAGTGCAATTGGAGCTTTAAAGAGCATGATCGAGCAAGAAAAGATTGGATTTTGATTGAGGATTGGATCAAGCACATGAAGGCACAACACGAAGCGAGCAAAGGAGCAAGGAAACAGAAAATTGCACTGGCGCCACAGGTGGTGCGCCGCGCCGCCCAAAGCACCCAGCTTCTGGCGCGTTTGGCTGCGCGGCGCGGGGCAAAAGCGTGAAAACTTCAACGGCCACTGCTTGTCCCAGCGCGGTCGGGGGCGTGGGGCGCCAGTTATAGCGCCCCTGGAGCGAGTTTTGACTTCCTATTTCGTCTAGGCTTAGGTCTAACTTTTTACCAGGCCTTTGTAAACCCTATAAATACTCTTTTACTTAGTTTTTGATAGGAGTTCAGACTTTGGAGCAAATTGGAGAGCTCATAACATCTTGAACAAGGGTTTTTCTTCCTTCCATTAATCTATTACATCGTTATTTCATTATTTCATCAAATCTTTGTGTTGTTATTATGAGTATGCGTGGCTAAATCTATCGTTCTAGGATTAGAGTATTTCATGAAGGTTGATGTTTGAAGATTGATTTCCATTAATTGAATCCCATAACGGGTTACTTATTCTTTCTTGATTTCACTTGTGTAATTGTCAGGGCCTGATTATTACGCATTATCTATGGTTTTTAGATTGAACTCGAAAGAGGGAATTTAATTACGTAATAAGAAAGAGTAGGACTAGTTTGTAAACCCGGGCATCCGGTAACCAATTTGTGAGTAGGATAGACATATACTTGCTCGCCTAGCTTAACTAATTACAGAGTTCGTTAATGCGTGCACGTGATTCAACCCATAGACATATTGGGATTGAAGTAGCCTGCATAGACTGTGAAGAATCGTAAGGTTTTCACAGGTACATTTACTCTGTCAGTTAGTAACCCGGGATTTAGGAAGTGGAATCAATTGGAAAACTCAACTGGACTGTTCGTAACTCTGACCCTGGACCGTTTCTCTTTGATTGACAACAACCTAGAATTTGCTCTGTTACTTGATCTCAATTACTTGTTTTAATTACTGCATTTAGTTAGTAAAATCTCAACCATTGGAAAAAGATCCCTGAATAGTTCTTAGGAAATTGTTTGCTAGAATTCAGTCTGAATAGTCCTCGTGGGAACGATACTCGATTTATCACTTTATTACTTGTCGACCACGTATACATGCGTGTGCATTTGGGAGCAACAATATTCGAACGCAATATTCTATACCCGGCAGATGCAGTTGTTTGTCAATGGCTACTGTTAAAAAAGGGATAGATTGAGAGCAACAAATCTATTTCATATCTGCTTATTGTTACAAACTGATTTCTTAGCTCAGCTAAGACTACTTATATAGAAATGGAAAGCTTAGTGTCCAAACTAACTCAAAAGTTAGTAAATAACTAACTAATTATTCTAATTAAACCTACAACTTACAGACTTGACACTTTTGTCCTCTAACTCCTAAGATCATCAGCACATCAGCTCACTCAACACTCCCCTTAAATCTGGAGAGTGAAACACATCATGAACTCCCAGATTGGATAGTAACAATTTGTGTTGAACTCCTCCTAAGCCTTTAGTCTTGAGATCTGCCACCTGCATCCTGGTAGGAATATACTGAGTGTTAATCAATCCTTCTTTGAGCCTCTCTCTGACAAAATGACCGTCTATCTATATGTATTTGGTTCTTTCATGAAAAATAGGATTTGCTGCAATTTGAATTGTTGTTTTGCTATCATAGTGTAGCTGTATAGGCCTCTGTACCTCATTGTTTAACTCTTCCAGAAGCCCTACCAGCCAGACAATCTCAGCTACCACAGTTGCCATGCTCCTGTACTCAGCTTCATCTGAGCTTCTGCTGACTGTTTGTTATTTCTTGGACTTCCAAAATATAAGTGAATCCCCCAGCTTTACTACATAGCCTGACACAGACCTTCTAGTATTGGGACATGCTGCCCAATCAGAGTCACAGTAAGCAGTAAGGTGATCACATTCTCCTTTCTTCAAGAATATTCCTTAACCTGGAGATCCCTTTATATATCTCACTACTCTCAATGTTGCATCCAGATAAGACTGTTTGGGCTGCTGCATGAATTGACTAAGCACTTGCACATCAAAACTTATATCTGGCCTTGTAATGGTTAAATAGAGTAGTTTCCCGATCAATCTTTGATAGGATTCTACATCCTGTAGTTCAGTATCACCAGTTCTTCCAAGATGCCTGTCATACTTTACAGTAGTCAGTCTTTGATTCTGTTCCATTGGGGTTGATACTGGTTTACATGCTCCTAGGCCAACACTTGATATTAACTCCAAGGCATACTTCCTCTAGTTCAGCAAGATGGCCTTTTTGATCTCAGCACCTCAATCCCCAAGAAGTATTTAAGCTCACCCAAGTCCTTCAT
This sequence comes from Petunia x hybrida, assembly GCA_037355625.1. Taxonomy (NCBI): domain Eukaryota; kingdom Viridiplantae; phylum Streptophyta; class Magnoliopsida; order Solanales; family Solanaceae; genus Petunia; species Petunia x hybrida. The sequence continues at coordinate 70,748 of JBBBVM010001038.1, read as the reverse complement.
TTTGAAATTCTGAATCAAGGTGCTATTTGCTTCTGCAAACAGACTGTTGCTGCTTCCAGTTATCAATAAATCATCCACATAAATCAGGACAATCACAATGTCAACCCCCTCATGTTTGGTGTATAGAGAATTGTCATAGGCACTTTGCATAAAACCAGCTTGTACAAGTGCATTGGTAAGCTTCATGTTCCATTGCCTTGATGCTTGCTTCAAACCATAAAGGGATTTCAACAGCCTACACACTTTATTCTCCCCTTGGCTGTAGAAGCCCTGTGGTAAAGCCATATACACCTCTTCAAATAGATCACCTTGTAGAAAGGCATTGTTGACATCCATTTGGAACAGGCTCCAACCTTTAGATGCAGCAACAGAGATAACAGTTCTCATAGTGACCATCTTAGCCACAGGAGAAAAAGTTTCACGGTAATCAAGTCCTTCTTGTTGGGTGTAGCCCTTAGCTATAAGCCTAGCTTTAAACCTATCAACCTCACCATTAGCCTTATATTTTATTTTGTACACCCATTTTGACCCAATGGGTTGCTTCCCAGGAGGAAAAGTGACAATCTCCCAAGTATTGTTGTCCACAAGTGCCTGTATTTCCTTCTCCATAGCCTGCATCCACCTCTCATCCTTAGTAACTTCTCGGAATGTCTTAGGCTCAGTATATGTAGAGAATGCAGTCAAGTAGGCTTGGTAGTGAGTTGGTAAGTGATCATAAGAAACAAAATTGGCTATTGGATAAGCAACATCCTTGTGCCCTTTGATGTTAGTAACAAAATCCTTGAGCCAAATTGGAGGCTCTGCCTTTCTTGAAGGCCTAGTATGTGCTTGGACTGGGGAAAGGACCTCAGTAGGTTTCTCCAAGGGTCTTTGTTGTTCCTCAGGTGCAATGATTATTTCTTCTGGGTTAAGTTGATCTGAGGATGAAGTATCAGCTGAATTGGAATGCTGAGAGACTGTGGTGTCTAGAGAAGCACTCTCATTGTGTCTCAGCTTCTGATGTCAGAAAAGGAGCATCCTGATTGTCACCAAAGACAGAAGGAAAAATATCATTGTATACCAGCTGCATCACTGTGTCTTTAGAGTATAGAGAACTTGTCTGTGTGGACTTAGTGAACATGTCAGGTTCAGCAGAATCTAGCCCCTTGAATGGGAAATTAGATTCTCTAAAGACAGCATCTCTACTGACCGTGATGGCTTTTGTTTCCAGATCATACATTCTACACCCCTTCTAAGTTTTAGAATAACCAATGAAGACTGTTCTTTTTGCTCTAGGAGCAAATTTGTCACCTTTTGGCAAGGCTGCAGCATAGGCCAAACAACCAAACACCCTTAAATGATCCAGTGTGGCATGCTTCCCATAGAGAACTTCATATGGACTTTGATTCTGCAGGACTGGTGTGGGGAGTCTGTTGATAAGGTATACAACAGTTTTCACACAGTCTCCCCAGAATTTTGTTGGTATCCCACTCTGAAATTTGAGTGCTCTAGCTATCTCTAGGATGTGTCAATGTATTTCTCTCCACAACACCATTTTATTGTGGATTATATGTACAACTATTTAGGTGGACAATGCCAAGAGAAGCTAGCAGTTCATTGCAACTGGAGTTAAAAAATTCTGTCCCATTGTCTGACCTTAGAGCCTTAACAGTAACACCAAATTGATTCTTTATTAACAACAGATAATTTTTTAGCACTACACTGACTTCACTTTTGGACTGAATTAGACATAACCAGGTGTACCTGCTAAAATCATACACTATAGTCACAAAGTACTGCTTCCTATAATAAGTGGGAACCCTAAAAGGGCCCCAAACATCCAAGTGTAACAATTGAAAAATTCCTGCTGTCTTAGTACTACTATGTCGAAACTGCATCCTGCACTGTTTTGCCAGTGGCAAACATCACAACCTTTATTCTCCTTGCTGTCTATCTTATCTTGTAGTCCTGGAATTTGATGGAGGAATCTTAATTAAGCATGCCCAAATCTGAGATGCCATAGTGTTGTTTCTACTTCCCTTTTCACTACATTTCCAGCTGTTATTGAGCTTGCATTGTTCTTCATCACATATAGTCCATTCAGCTCCTTACCAGTCCCCAAGACCTTGCCATTGTGTAGATCCTGAAATACACAGTATCCAGGATAAAAAGTGACTGAGCAACTGAGGTCTTTAGTAAGCTTGGCGACTGACAACAGATTAAACTTGAACTCTGGTGCATGCAGCACATTTTTTATGCATTGTTCTACTAAGAGTTTTGCTTTCCCTGTGTGTGTTATAGTATATTTATCACCAGTAGGCAATTTAACACCATTTTCTCCTTCCCACTTCACTTCTACTAATTCACTCAACAGGTCACTATTTGAAGTAATATGATTTGAGGCTCCTGAGTCTATGATCCAATCAGAAGATGATGCATGTGACATCAATGAAACTATACCTGCCAAATTGTTAGGATATTCAGTTTCTGACTCCTTGTTCAGCATTCCTATGAATTTTTTGTACTCTTCTCTGGTTAGCACATGCCCCCGATCCTTGCCACTGCTACTATTCCCAGGCTCAGCACTAGCATTATTTGCATAGGACTTATTGCCCCCATTGTTGAACTTCTGCTTACCTTTGGACTCATCAGATGTCCTTTTGCTCTTGAAGTCCTCAGGGTATCCAATCAGCTTGTAGCAATTCTCTTTCATGTGCCCTTTATAGCCACATTCCTCACAAATCATTAAAGACTTTCTCTGTCTATAGTTTTTTCTCTTTCCTGCTATCATAGTTAGAGGCTCCCTATTCCCATCTATCACCCCTAGGGTTCTCTAACTTTCCTCTTGTATCACAATAGCATAATCCTCATTCATATTTACAGATGGATTTCTCAGCAGAACATTACTTCTTACAATGCTATAGCTCTCATTCAAGCCCATCAAAAACTGCAAAAGTCTTTGTTGTTCTAAATGTACTACATATGACCTTGATTCTTCACAATCACAGGAGGGTGAGGGAACCAAAACATCTAAATCATCCCATAAATCCTTCATTTTAGAATAATAGGTAGTGACAGAATTAGTACCTTGTGTTAGGGTTGCAATATCTGTCCATATTTGATAAATCCTTGTTAGATTTGATCTATCAAAGCGTTCCTTTAAAATCATTCCATACCTTCTTTTCACTTGAAGCATAGACTATGCCAGGTAAAAATTCTGCAGAAACAGTGCTACCAATCCAAGACAAAATGACAGCATTACACTTTTCCCATTTCGCACCTAATTCTCCTATGTACATACTCTTCACACAAGTTTCATCTATGAGCCCTAGCTTCCCTTTCCCGAGTAGTGCCATTTTCATCGATCTGCTCTACAGTGCGTAATTTTCAGGGTCTGTGAGCCTGATCGGAATCAACACCAATCCCGGTGCATCTGAAGCTTGGAGAAATAACGGATGGTTGTGGTCAAGAGTTCCAATTGTTGCATCTGCTGTTGCATCTGCCATTGTTGCAGAGCTTCGAAGCTTGATTAATGTTGAAATACAGTGTAAATTTTTGCGGAATTCTTCTACGAGCTAAACCCTAATTTGCCCGCTCTGATACCATGTTAAAAGAGGGAGAGATTGGGAGCAACAAATCTATTTCACATCTGCTTATTGTTACAAACTGATTTCTTAGCTCAGATAAGACTACTTATATGGAAATGAAAAGCTTAGTGTCCAAGCTAACTCAAAAGTTAGTTAATAACTAACTAATTATTCTAATTGAACCTACAACTTACAGACTTGACACTTTGGTCCTCTAATTCCTAATATTATCAGCACATCAACTCACTCAACAGCTATATTCGCACCCATCCAAGTATTCAATCAACTTGTTTACTTAAACATATGCCATCCACCGCCACACCAAAAAAGAAAAGGAATACAAAATAAAGTCCCCACGAGTGCTTTGCATGACTTTGACTTAAAATTTTTGCTCCCTATCAGTCTCCAACATGTAATTTTCACTAGTTTTGGGTTAAGATAATATTAAATATGATATTTACATGTGATATTTCTTCTAAATAAGTTTACATTTGTTTTTTGGTCTCATGAGCCAATGATACTAAGAAAATGGTTGACACCGCCAAAATGGTCTAGACCACGAGAGTCTTGTGTGGGGTAAAAACACAAATAACCCCACCCTCTTCAAATAATTGGTGGCCCCCATTTAGGGGTGCCCAACTTCCGCAGGTCTAAAAGGAGCAGCTACCCTTGTGTTATTTCATTGCATACATGAATTTATTTCTATATTTAGGATAGTTTAGGAGGGAAACCTTAGGATATTTTTAGCAGAAGACGAGGTCGCTAAAGCTAAAGCAAATGCCACAATTTCCAATCTGTTAAGAATTATACCAAATTTTTATGTTTTCTTTATAACATAGTAAATGAGAGAGTCCACAAATAAATTCAACTGGCAACGGTCACAAGTAAAACATGATAGCGTGACGTTACGTTTTACATTGTGTTTTTAAACAAAATCCCCACAGAGATTAATACGTTGAAACATCTATATGGTGGCGTCGCTTTTAACCTTTTCATTATTGTAGCAAAATGCTGATATAAAAAATATATGCATACAACATAACATGAAAAATCAACTCAAATTTTCCAGGGTGTCAAGTAACATGTATTCAATTTTTGAGATATTCAAACCTATACAATAAAATTTTTACCGATACCAATGGGTATCGGTGCACTCGTAATTAGTATGCTAGGCCACCACTGCCAAATTATAGTGAATGTTGTTCTAAAGGATTTTATATTCCATTTTTTTCACAAATTAGTGCAGCGTACTCTTTTGATGAAATCTAGTTTTACTGACGTACATTTTTGTTGTTCTATAATTTTATCATATCCGAACTTCATCCAGTTATTCAACCATAAAACTTCTATTCCTGCACGGAAATACCAAGTAAAGATTCTTGTTAAATCACAAACCAAAAAATGATTGACAGTCAGATCCCATCTCTTTTCATTTTTTAAATATATAGAGCAGGAGGTAGGTAGTACAACTAAAACTCCACTCTATTGGTTACAATAATAATTTGAAAATTAGATCTAATTGGATAATCACCATTCATGATTCAGAATTCCTGAAACAGATGACCCAAATAATAACACTGTTAATCACATCCAAGTGATGATGCAATGCTCATAATAAAACTTTATCTTTTTTTTCTTTAACTTAATTTGTTCTTTTATTTGATCTGTTATGGTGGAACTAAGCTTCACGTGTCATGGTTCGAGGTCACTTCTACTTAGATATTCAAGATCTTTGTAAATATAATAAAAATGTATTAAAACGTGCATCATGAATCGCTTTATCTCATCGGAGACAATGATGACAAAAACTTCATATTAGACTACTGTATATCTTAATCTGTTGGTTAGCCATTTGTCATCCAGTATGTCGACGCCACTAGACGAACCAAATGCTGATATTTCATTTACTAAAATTGGATCTTAATAAGTTAATAGTGTACGCAAAATAAGGAAACGATACTTTGCCTTTACATGAGTAACAGTTTAATCACGCATGCAGAATAAGGAAATGATACTACTTCTCTTATGAATACTACTTTTAGATAACTACATCATGTTTAACGTATTATCAGCTTGTTTAATAAAACAAAAAAGTGGAGTAGATAAGAGAATTCGTTTAAAAAACCACGCTCTATCTTATTTGGTAAGCATGGCATGAATTGGTTGTGTATATGATGTCATTGGTATCAAATAGACCACTTGAAGAAAATAGTTTTGGTTACTTAAGAAGTAGAGAAGGGATTCTTATTTGCATAAAGTTCTTCATTTACCTATGCCCCGGTCGTATTGTCTAGACATAAATCTAATGCTAGAATGGGAGGGAATCTACAAACTAATGCTTTATGAGTTTTAGAATCCATCTAAACCTTTACATACTCGGTTTGCAAAAGAAAAATCAAAGAACGAGTTCTTGTTGGCTTTTTTCCGTCTATAAGAATATAGCACGTTGAGCAATAAAATTGTTAGTGGTTCTGTTTCCTTCAGAAATAAATTTCCATATTTATGGCATGGAGCATATACGAGAGGTAATGCAAGGAAATATAGTTTCATCCAGAGATTGTCGTATAAAATGAGGGAAAAAAGAAAAAAAAATGGGAGTAGCATAGTTAAAATGGGTAAGAAGAAAACAAAAGGCAAGCAACTAATAAAACAATAATGAAATCGAAGTCAACCATCTCTTTGTTTGGAAGCTACTTTCAAGAGAGAGAAAACATTTTTGCAGTAAAGAAGACCGCTGGTCATGGCTTAATATTTGATGAAAAAAGTTCTATGTAGGATGCCAACTGGGTAGTCCAATAAAATGGGGTCCAACGAAAATGATTGATGAAGGGAGGGACAATAAATTTTTCAGTATTCTCCGATTTAGGATGCTTCATTTCTCTAAACCAAGAGGAAATAGTGATGTAGAAGTCAATTTTATTTTAGCTGGTCAACATAATAGTTTTATATGAAGTTGGTGGAAATAATTAGCCTACTTTTCATCATTATAGCTGAAGCTCGTTACCTAATTGCAATCGAACATATCAAATCTCCATTTGTTTTCATGTTGGAAGGACTAAACTATTTCACCGACTTTAAGGTTTAATAGGGCAGTGGAAAATGGAAATCAAGAGATACCATGTCAATTTTTTGATTAGAGCCTGTTTGGCCAAGCTTGTGAAAAGTCAAAAATGCTTATTTGTCACAAAAAATACTTATTTTAGATAATGAAGGTGTTTGGCTATGCTTTTGGTAAAAAATAAGTATTTTTGAGAAGAAGCAAAAGCTGTTTTTTAGCTTTTTAAGCAGAAACTGAAAAAAATAGCTTCTCCAAAAAAATACGTGTTTTTGATCTTTTAATACAAGAATAGACATATAAAAGAATAAAAAACAACTTATGCATTTACTTTTTCGTAATTTGACATTTAAAGATAAGTTTTAAAATATTTGTTAAATACAAATTACTAACAAAAGCACCTCTCATATAATTTGACCAAACACAATCTGCTATTCTTTCAAAGCACTTTTTTCAAAAACACTTTTCTCAAAAACACTTTTTAAAATAAGCTACTTCAGGCAGCTCAAACAGGCTCTTCTAACAAAAGACACGGTTTGGATGTACATTCCGAAGCATTACATCAATGACCAAATCATATGTATTTCGTATGTGGGATGGAGGGGATAGGGGTAGAGATCAGTTCACCGTGATTGATAGAGTACTTATATGCTGTCGCTCTATAACTGTTGCTTATACTATCATTATACATACGATGTATCTTAATCTATTGAGCATTGTATTTTGCTCTGATTTTCAAGCAGTTATTATATGTGCACTGTTTAGAGTGTAGGATTTAGATATTTGTAGTTTTTTTTTTAGATGATTGTAATGATGCATAAATAAATTTACATTTGTTGATGTTAGTTAAAAATCTACGCGATATATGGTGGTGTGTTGTAATGCTTATTCTCTTTTTCATTTTCTGGATAATGCAAGAAAGTTGTCGCCAGAAGATTGATTGTACGTATGCGGTGCGCAATGGGATATATTTGACTTGCAATGTTCAATCAATTAAATTAGCCAACTGTAATGATTTTTTATGAGATAAAAATGGGGTGAATAAAAACAAAGAGAAAAGAATACGTCCTCAGTTATTTTCATAGTCATAGTGAGGTGAGAAAGTGGTCACGGGCATCACTTGACTATGGCAGCACAGAGTCTCCCCCACATACACAAAGTAGACTCCAACACACATCCCCAGCCTAGCTCTACATATGCATGCATGCTCTAGGTTGCCTCCGTCAATTTGCTTCTCCAACTTCCTCCCCCACCTCCCCCAACCCATGGCCACACCCCATTTTATTTTTACATCTCTGCGTACAGATCTACCATTGGCATATATATATGCTTCATGTTTGTGTTATAAAAATTTGACGAAATAGGGGGTAATTAAACATTTTTATGTCCCATAAGAGCACGTATGTAGTTGAGAAATGAGTTCATTGCTAAACATATGTGAACAGAGCCACTATATTTTTTATTTATCTCAAAAGTCAATTCTATTAATTCTTTTGACTTAAATAAAGTTATTTATCCTTTTGTATTTCATTCAAAAATCACTCAACTTATCACTCACGTTAAAAAGCGATATATCTAACTTTTTAATGATGTAGCACCTGATTGTTAAGCCAAAACTAGAACATATTAAACCCAAACTATTTTAATCAAATTCCTTCTATTCCAATGACGATACAAGCCCTTCATATGCTAATAATTTCCGGAAACGTCAAAATTTATTATTTTGGTATGTGTAACTGACTTTGGTCGCTTAAATTATAGCTACATATATACAAATTTGTTGCTAACAGGGAAAATCCTCTAATATAATTGAAGCTAAATGACACCTTTTAACTTGCATTTTCTTATCGTTCTTTGTAATTGAGATCACTTAACTGTCAACAAACAAGATAGTGCTTCCAAAAACTCTCTATTTAAGCATTTATGTCACAAGCATATATTATTCGACAAATAAATGGATTCTTCAGCTAATGGGATTTTTGGACATTTATTTAAAATATGAAGGGATTCTGCGGTCATGTATTGTGTTAGATATGAGGTTCTTGGTTAAAATATTTGGAGTTTAATATTTTCGCTTTTGGATTTTTTTTTTCAATTAACTGTCTTTGTTGTATTGATCTAAATGAACAGAGAGGAGGGCTTGGCCTGGCCTCTTAAAAGTTACATCAAAGAGCAGTTACAAAAAATTGAGGAGGAAAGATTACCTCTTCCTCCTCTTTCTAACTATGTAGCTTACATGAAAGTTAGTTTTGTCATACTTACATCTAATATTAGGCATTTGCCATTTATCTAAGTGATAGCAGCTTCTGCAGTTCGCTGGTAGTTCTTGGAAGTTATTGTAGAATTTAGGCTCCTTCAAAATTGTTGTATTTTTTGCCAGACCATCTGCTACTTGGTTAGCTTCCCGGTAACAATGCTCCACTTTTCCTTCAACTTGAGGTAAAATGTATGTTGTATCTTAGATTAACTCTTTGAGCTTCAGATTATCAGTAACCTTATTCTTGATCATGTTGGCTATAACCATGGAATCAACTTCCAGCACAATATTTGTAAAGTCTTTCCTTTGACAACATATTAATCTCATATGGGCTGCTTGAGCTTTCTCCTGATTGTAACTTGAACATGTGATTGGTATGGAGAAGGCAAATATAAATTCTCCCCTTGGACCTCTAATTATTCCTCCAATACCAGCCAGCTTCTTTTTTTCCATGAAACTCCCATTTGTGTTGACCTTGATCCCAATATCAGGCATCTCCCAAACAACTTATTTCCACATTTTCCTATGCCTTAGAAGCTGCACTTCTTCACACAGTTCCTGCCAAGTTAAAGTTGTATTTATGCTAGGAAGAGCTACCTTCACTGCTGCTGTTATGTTCCAGTGAATTTGATGTACCATCCTGCTAATGTTGAAACTCTTTTGGCTCCCATACCTACAAGAACACCAACACTTCCATATCTCCCATAAGATAATCACAGGAGTTATAACCATGATTAACTTATGTATAGCACTTCTTGTTCTGAAGTCCCACCCAGTCACTATGAGATTGTTAATGGGAGTATTCTGTCATCGAATACCCAATGGAGCACCAAAATATTTCCATATCTTCATTGCTGCTTCACTCTCTCCAAGAATATGCTGAATTGTTTCACTATTTGGACTTGTGCAACATTGTCATTTTGATACAAGATTGATTCCAAATTTAGTAATTGCCTCACCCATTGGCAATCTGCTCTTCATCACCCTCCATGCTAAAAAAAACATCTTAAAAGGTATGTTTTTATTCCATACCTTATGCATGATCCTTGAATTCTGACCTCTCCTCCTGACAACTTGCCATGTTGAAAATTTCTGGAATTGACCATCAGCAGATGGTTCTCATATAGTATAGTCACATTTCGCTCCATCTCTTATGTTCACTTCAAGAATCTCTTGCTTCATATTGCTTGACACCACTTGTATCAACTTCTGTTCATCCCATTGCCCATCTTTGATAAAATTCCTTACCTTGACTCTGTGTGATCTAGGACCTGGATCTAATACTTTGGCCAAAGATCCTTTTCCTGACCAATTGTCCCACCAGAAGTTGCATTGCCCATCCTGTATTTTCCATAACATGTTCCTCTCTGCCTTATCTTTAATCTTCATGAATTCCCTCCAGGTATGAGACTGCTTTGCTAATTTTTTCTTTGCAACAGGGTGAGTTCTTGAACAATATTTTGCTCTTAGAAAATTAGACCATATTAACTGTTCGGTTCTAAATTTCCACCATCTTTTGATAGTGAAAACCTCAGCTACCTCTTCAATTTTCTTAAACCCACTCCTTCTTCTTTTTGTGAAAAACACATTTTTTCCCAAGACAACCAGTGATGTCGTTTTTCTTGGTCAGCTGAACCCCAGAAAAATCTAGCGCAATGTTTCTCAATCATGTTGAAAGTTCCTTTTGGAGGGCACAATTCCAGTAGAGTATAAGTAGAAATGGACATTAGAACATGCTTATCAATGTGATTCTCCCCTCTACTGAGAGCATCTTACCTTGCCACCCATTCAATCTATTGACTATTTTGGATACCATGGGATCAAAGAATTATGTTCTCCTTCTACCCACATATATAGGACAACCTAAGTAGGTGAAAGGAAAATTCTTTTCAGTAAATCCAGTCACAATTCTCATTCTGTTAATTCTGGTAGGAGCAGTTTTCGGATCTGTTAGAAAGAAACTTTTATTCATATTCACCTTTTGCCCAGACATTCTCTCATATTTCTTAACTTGCTTCAATACTAATCTCAGTGATTTGTTGTTCCCTGCGGTAAATATAACTAGATCATCTGCATAAGCTAGGTGGTTTACAATAGTTGCCTTAGGATGAGTAGAAAAAGGGGTGAAGTTTTCATGACTTATGATCCCATTCAGCATTCTTGGTAACACACCAGCTCCTATGATAAATAAAGAGGGAGATAAAGGATCTCCTTATTTAAGTCCTTGAGAAGAATTGAAAAAATCTTGCATTGTTCCATTAATGATCAAAGAATACCACACATTTGATATGTTCCTCCACACTATGTCAATGAAAGCCTCTGAGAAACCAAAACTCCTTAGAACCCCAGTGAGAAATAGCCATGAAAGCCTATCATAGGCTTTCTCCATATCCAGTTTAATTACCATGTTGCCTCCCAATTTATTTTTTATTAATACCTTGAAAAATTTCTTGGGCCAGTAATACATTATTTGTGATAGATCTTCCTTTGATAAATCCTGACTGATTCTCTGAGATCAGCTTTGGCAACAAAGGGTTTAGTCTTCTAGCAATGATCTTAGATATAATTTTACTAGAAAAATTGCTCAAGCTGATAGGTCTTAATTCTGAAAAGGTAGTAGGATGATCCACCTTAAGAATTAAAGCCAAACAGGTATGAGAATAATATCTAGTAAGATTAGTTCCATTGAAAAAATGTTGCACAAAATCAATCACTTCCCTTTTAATAACATCCCAGCATTTGTAGTAGAACAATCCATTATAACCATCTGGACCTGTTGTACTTGTAGCACTCATGCTGACAATGGCATCATGAATTTCATGTTCTTCAGGAATGGAAGAGAGTAATACATTGTCCTCTTGCTAGAAAACTTAGCCAATGGTCAAGAGAGGAAATAGGAGATGTAGAAAGAAAGGTCATGGAATGGGAAGAAACTATTCAGAAGTTGGAAGAAAAAGATTTAGAAATGAATTCTGACTCAAGTAGGGGAGCTATCAACAAAGCGCATGCAGAATATACTAAGTGGCTTTCAAGGCAACAATCAATTTTAAGGCAAAAAGCACAGATTAAGTGGTTTGAGGAGGCTGACAGTAACACAAGGTACTTGCATAGTGTAATCAAAGACAAAAGAAGGAAAATGCAGTTGAGCAGGATTAAAAATCATAGAGATAAATAGGTGGAAGGCCAGAATAGAATATCTAAAGCAGCCATCTATCATTTTCAGAAGTTATTAAACTTGAAGCAGCCTAACCAGAACTATAACAGATTGTTTGACTTGATTCTCTTTTGGACTTAATAATCAGCTGAGAGGTCTTTAAGATGTGCTCGGATATATCACTTTCCTACTTGAATGATCTTTTGGTGAAATACCCAGAGATAAGCTACTTTTTTGATACAAAAGAAAGATAACTGACTGTTGCACTTGGTGCACCTTCAATAGACACTGAAGGGAGGAGGGGGGGGGGGGGATTTTCGCCTACTGAAGAACCTTGCTCGTGCCCGTAAGAACCTAGTTCTTCAAGAGTTTCTCCTAAACAATGTGCTAACAACAATAATGCAGAAATAAATCTGCACTTGCTCAAGGGAGAAAAACCACGACCCACACTCTGGGATTTTGAAAACTCTTTCACTAACACAACGAGCAAGTTTTTAGGTTATAAACTGTATAATCAAGGGACTAAACTCTAGTACCTAAGACTGCTTACAATCAACTCAATTGTAGCAGCCACACCTAGGAAACTCCTAAGTACAAGACTGCCTACGATCCACAACCGTAACAACACCTTTAAGCTAACTCTAGCCTAAAAGAACAAGGATTTCTCCAAATAAAGTACCTAAACAATGCCTCTCAAATAAGAGTAATAGGTTACAATTCAAAGCCCTAATACATATGAACTAGACCAAGACAGAAAACCAACACAGCTTGATGAAGAACCACTTGTCCAGTCAATTCCTTCTGCACGTTCTTGCTGGACTGGCATGATTACACCTGATGAAGAACCTCTCGTCCAGCTAATTCCTACTACGCGTTCTTTTCAGAATTATCAACCTTTTGAGCTCTCAATCTCTCTCTATGTAGTTGAAGAGCTAATTTCGTGCATATATCTTGAAGTCTTCATAATGATGTATATATAGTGTGCATATGACTTCTTGATGGACAAGGAAAAGAATTATTCTCCAATGAGGACTCCATAAATACTTTTCTTATACACTTTTACTTCCTTCACTCTTTTTCCATTCTTGGACTCTTCGAAAATATTCCCATTAATATGTAGATAACTTCCAGCTGGCACCCAAGGCAATTAGGGTTTATTAACCGCCTTTTAGGCTTTTATATTCGCACCCAAGAGACTCCTAATCCCATTAGGATTAAAATCTGCACTGTTTTGCAGAACCTTCCTGCACGAGGTTCTCCTAGTTCTACTAGGATTCTGATTCCTTCCCTAGACTGCTTCGTAGAACCTTCATGCGCGAGGTTCTCTTAGTCCTACTAGGATTCTGCTTCCTTCCCTATAATGCTTCGTAGAATCTTCCTGCGCGACTTCTAATCCAATTTGGATTGTAAAACTGCTGCGTCCAGGTTCTTTTCAATTCCATCTCGGACTGGGAATGTATTTGTGCATATTTTCATTATCAGTAGAACCTGCCAAAAAACAAGGTCCTTCGCCAGGTTCTTTCCATTTGTCAATCATCAAAACTCAAACTTCAACAAATTCTCGCTTTTTGATGATGACAAACAAATGTTTCCTGAATGAGTATAAATCCTTGTTCAAACAAACACACAATCAGTGAAACAGGTATAAGAATTAATAACAGAACGAAACTGGGTCACAAACACCTCCAACATTTCTTCTTTCCCCTTTTGGCATCATCGAAAAGATCACAGTACACCTGCCAAAGAACCAATCAAGTAATGTCGAGGCTATAGCCTAGATGGTAGCAAACCAATCATATGCAGAACCTGTCAAACTTCAATATAAGATGCTTAGTTAAAACCATAAGATAAGAGAGTTGATCCGTAATGAATCAAAGAAAAAAATCCTAATAAGCATCTAGAACATTAAGATTAAGACCATAAAAATTGTCTTAAATAGAATATCACAGAGAAATTAAAGAAATATGGATTATAGGGTAGGAACTGATTCTTGTCTAGAAAGTGGATGGAACAAAGATTTTGAAAGAGCAATCATCGCCACAATGTTCCTTTAGTTTCCTTGTATCTTTAGTACCAGTTCTCCCTTCATAAGCTTCTACCTCCTGATTCTGATCCCCCATACAAAGACCTTCATCGTTATCATGTTCTATAGGTTCCTCTGCAGACTATTTCTCCAAATGCTAATCACAGCTCTTTGGGATGTTCCTTTCAAGGCCATCATGATGATCAGGTTCTGTACATTTGTCTAAAAACATGACAAAGAGTTCCATGATCTATATAAGAAGAAATCCATAAGCTATTGCATGCTCTCCTAGTTCCACATCAGCTATCCTCTCCATATGTTGTATTATTACTCCTGGCTAGATTGATATGAACCTTTATATCCAATAGGTCCATGTAAGTTAAATCTATAAAGTTCACCTCACTACGACACTAGAACCTCTGGACCAGGTTCTTCAGCACAAACTCAAACAACAATGGATGGAAAGATGTCATAACCTTTATCCTATCTAGCTGGCTCTGGTAAGCCTTGGTTTTTCATGAATATTTGTGCAGAACTCTCAAATCCTCAAGAGTGTACAACTTTCTTGACTCTACACGAACCAGGTTCTTCCAGATTTGAACATTCAACATTGCAATCACCTGTACCATCCTCTTTTCTTCAGTATCAGCGAGAATTCTACCTTTCCCAAGAAGATGTTCCTTGAACCAACATGTCATTCTAATTCATTCATTTTTCTTGTCAGCCACCTTTTTCACTTCACTAGAACCAGGTTCAACAGGAGATTCTTTAGGCCTCACCTTTTCTCTAGTTTCTTTTACTATTTTTTACTTTTCTTTTTCAGCACTTGAAGAACACACTCAGTAGTCCTTCCCCTTAATTGAATTAGGGGTACGTCATCATCATGTTCCTCATGAACTTGAGAAGATGGTTCAATGGCCTCTACATTACCTGATTCTTTACTAGGTTCTTTGTGCAAATCTTCCTCCTTTCCAGGTTCTACTACATGGGTCTCCATTGCTTCAGCTTATTTCACTCAAGAGAACAACTTCCTCATCCTAATCACTATCACCATATAAATGAATTGGCTGAATTTATTTTCAATTAATCAATCTTGGATCCTTTAAACATACACTAGGATCATCTACATATAAAGAGTCGGCCATATCCCAAGACACAACCTCTTTTTCAAACATTCATCATTAGGAAACATCAAATCTGCTTCATCAATAGTCGAGGAACCAATAGGTAAACTAGGTTCTTCCAATGTGTCCTTTTCTGTTTTAGCAACACCATCAGATTTAGTAATATCTTTCCGATTCTTCTTTTCCTTTCATGTACCATCGAGGGAGCAGCCTTTAAATTACGTTCATTGAATGGGACCTCACATGGTTGATACTCAAACCCCACATTCTCGAACCAATTCAGAAACACAATCAGATACTACCGTACTAGTCATGAAATCAGATTTCTCGCACAAAACAGTAATTTACCTCAATTTTAATGAAAGTGACTGCTGAATTTTCTTGGACCGGTTTTGTCATTCCCTTACTCTAAGAAACCTTGTTCCTGAGAAAGTTCCCTCTGATTTTCATCCTCTACCATTTCGGTGGTTCTTTCTCTACTGGTTTTGTCTAACTAACAGACATCACCTCATCGTCATCTTCCTATTTCTCACCTTCACCACCAAACATCCTTTTATTCTCTCTTTTCTCAAACACTTCTACATTTTGTTTCTCCACTCTTTCCTCCATTTTTTCCTCCTAGTTCTTCTTATCAGACTCAGTTTAGTTAAGTCCTGCATCATCAGCCATTTCAGGAACTGAGGAAGGACCAAGTTCTTCCTCAAATCCTTTGATAACTTTAGCAGGTATTTGTCCTATCTTGGCTGCACTACAAACACCCACACTCTCCTTCACAATATCTGAAGGAACAGCCTCTGAACTAGGTTCAACGACTGTGCCTATTTGAGAACCCACGGACTCAGCAACTTTAATTCATTCTATAGCAACTTAACCATGCTCTACACTAGCAATACTAGTTTCTATAGCAACAACATTCTCCATTTCTTATATACTACCAGAACCATCACCACCTATAGAACTCACAAGTTCATCTAACCCTGTTACTAATAACTCAATAGCAACTTGCTCGAGCTCAAAATTGACTCATGCATAATGGAACTTAATGGATTCAGGTCTTACCTTTAAAGGAACATTGTCAGACCCAACAACTTTCAATTTCTACGTCATCAGTAGTCAAAGTAATTGAAGCAGAACCAGGTTCTTGAACAGTTTCTTTGACTTCCTCAGCAGGTTCTTTCTATTTAGCCCACTCTAACAAACTTCAAGCCAAACTCATAGAAGGTTTCATCGCAGCTTGCTTTGTTCCTTTAATCCCTTTAGGTTTAACAATTTTGGTTTCGGGTGAAAAATGGGTTTTAGAAGGATTTTGAGTGTTGGATGTGATTCTTTTGGGAGATGAAAAAAATTAAAGGAATTAAAGTGATTCATCATTAAGGGTTCTTGGGAACTGACGCCAAGTCATCATATAGGTTTTGAATTTCAAATATGGCTTAGAAATTGGTGTCAATTCAGGGTAGTTACAAAAGGAATAGATGAAACAGTTAAGATAAAGTTTATGGAAACAATCTCACTGGTTTAGACGCATACCTGAACACAAATGCAACTGATTCATCACCTCACGTTTCTATTGTTTTTCATATCTGAACAAAAATAGCATCATTAAAGCTTAGTAAGAAGTTTCTAACATAGATGAAATGCATACTTGTTACAGTATAAAAATAGAAACGATATTCTAATGTATTCCTAGACAAGTAACATAAAAGATACTTCACTAGCCAATCCTCGAGGGAACCAGGTTCTGGGTCGTTTAGTGTATTTTGGTCATCCCTAGTTCCAACATGTTCTTTTCAGCTTGTACCCTATTCCATGCTTGGTGAGGATATCTGCTATCTGGTCATCAATCCTGCAAGAATTCATTGTAATTAGGATTTTTCAACATTATCTCTAAAGAAGTGATACCTAATTTCAATAAGCGGGGGCCTTCTGGGATGGACCAGGTTCTTGGCAAGGTCTTTCAGTTGCTTCGTTATCAAGAAAGTGTGCCATTGTAGATGTACTCTTTCTATTCACAAGATGACCAAAATAACCTTGATTAGCATAACCAGTAGGATGAAAAGGTCTTCCTAGAGGATACCACAACCACACAAGTCATGAGGACCTTTTAACTATATCAAGATTCCTTCCACTGTTGACATAAGTGACTCCTTTGATTTTGATTGGAATCTTGCATATATACACATATCAACACAATGACTAGCCTACTAGCAGTAAGGCATTGAAGAAAACCAATAATTCCTCCAATTTTTGTGTCTTCAATATGAGAACTGGTTTCTTCCAGATTCAGCTTTGTTCCTCATGTTATTTGTATGTCCAAGGCTTTAGCACTCTTTATCTCTAACTTGTGAAGTCCTTACACAAGAATTCATTTGTAGCACAACAATAATGTCATCTACATAAGCTTGAAGAGTGAGCATGTCCTTGGTTTTCTTCCTTAGAAACAATGTGTTGTCTATTTTTCCTCCAATGAAACCATCCTTCAGTAATAACCAAGACAACCATTCATACCAAATCCTAGGATCCTGTTTCAACCCATACACTACCTTGGCAAGTTTGTAGACATGATCATAAACCTCGGTGCTATCAAGTTCTGGTGGTTGAACTACATATACCTCTTCATTTAGATAACCATTAAGGAATTAACTCTTCACATCCATCTCATACAAGGTGAATTCCATATAAATAGCAAAAGCAATCAGCATGTGCCTTGAATTCCATTCTTGCAATAGGTGCAAAGGTTTCATCATAGACGAGCATCTCTTCTTAAGCCTTGAACCACCAATTGTGCCTTGTTCCCTGTGACAATCCAAAGCTCATCCAACTTGTTTCTAAACACCCACTTGGTACCAATGAGAGACCTATCCTTACGTCAAAGGATCTAGTACCATACTTCGTTCTTTTCAAAATGATACAAATCCTCCTGCATAGCAATCACCCTATCTGCCTCCTCAAGTGTTTCTTGTACATTCTTTTGTTTCATAGATGAGAGAAACACAAAGAATGCACCGACGTTCTTCAAAGCTCCTCTAGCAATAATTCCATACATTAGATCAAATATGAGGTTCTCCTATGGATGTGAACTTTGATGCTTCCAGGGTTTAGACTTGATCTGATGAAAGGTTTCTCCAGAGGAACCTTGCAAAGGACTAGGTTCTTCTAAGTTTTCATATTCTTGATTTGTTGTTCCCCCTGTCTGATTGCTTCATTGTTTCCCCTGAATAGGACATATGACTCCAGGTTGACCTCCTTCTCATTTAATCAAGTTCTTTAAATCTCCAGTATGTTCTTCTCTAGTAAGACCAACTTCTTCAACATTATAAACTCATTTGCTAGCCATTATATCGGACCTATCACCCACTACATGTACACTTTCCTCTACAGTCATGGAACTCTTATTATACATGATATAAACCTTATTTTGTGAAGGTCATCCTAGGAATATGGCTTCATCACTGCGTGCATCAGACTTCCTCAGAGGTTCTTCATAATCAAGTTCATCATTCTGAGGACCAGTTCCCCTTAGTTTTCGAATCCATGCCTTTCATGTTGAACATGTGTTTCAGCGACTGGTTCTTTCTTACTATCAGCTTCCAAATTCTCCTTCTTGTGCCAGGTTCATGTGTTGCTTCTTTAATATCAACTGATCATTCTGAAAACCTGTCGGTCAAGGTGAAGCAATTATTCAGTCATTTGACTTGATCCTTCTTCAGCTTTAGATTTGTCTCAACCCTGAAGAACCTGGTTCTTGGACAACTCTATCCCATGTCAATCTTCTTGCATGCTTTTCTCAGCCACATTGTTAGTTTCATTATGAAATAACAAGCATGCTTTCAACACATAGAGTTCATTTTATTTAGACTTTGTAAGTTTTTCTATGTGGTAAATTTCTTAGGAGGAATTCCCTCATCAGTTCGTGCATCAAACCTGCCTAGAGCTTCTTTATCTTTATATGATACATTTACAACCAGAAGGCTCTTAAGTAAGTGATGCTTGGCTTTCTACCCCGAAGTGAGTCATATGAAAGTTTCCCAACAAGGGACCTACCATGTACATAAAAACTTATATGAAATTTGTAATTCACAATTTGTAACTAATGGATCAAAGTTCATTTTTATGCTCAGCGATCACAAGTTATGAAATACTGAACCAGTTATACTTTAAACTAACCAAATACCAACAGTCTATGGAGTGGGAGAGTGACTTACATTCCTTACAATATAAATAATTTTCTTACCATCGTCACACTCCTTCCAATGAAGGCTGCAAGTGAGAGGATTTGATTTGTCTCTATTCATGTACCTCGGGCAACCACAGTCTAAATACTCATTTTGGTTGCTTCCTCTCACCTTAGCCTGCAAAACTCAATCAAGGGTTAGTTTTAGGAACCCAGACAAGCTTGGGTCCCTTCTTATGATGGAATAGATGAATCATATCTCTTTTAGCCCAACTAGATAAAATAAATTTTTTGTTCTTTTCAATTGCCTTTAATAGAGCTGTGCAACTATCTCTATAATGCCCAATTTACCGCAACGAGTGCACAGTCTATTCTTGACCACTCCAACATACATGCATTGTGGCTCTAATTGTGACAAGGGTTTCTTATATTTGGAACCACTTTTGTTTCTCTTATGATTCTCATGAAGCCTGTTAAGAGTATCAAAGGACCTGTTCCTCTGAGTGGTTCTAGTGAGCTCAAATTTGATCTTGTCCAGATTCTCTTGAAGCAGTTTGTTCTTTTCAATTTCACAATACAAACTTTCTTTAGTGATTTTCAGATCAGATTCAAGGGACACTTGACCCTCAATAAGAACCTGCTTACCATGAGTTTCTTTTAACTGAGTATTTTCTTGTTTAAGTGCTGTAATATTGGTTTCATTCTCAAGAACCTGGTTCTTGAGTTTTTCAAAATTGGCTTCAACTTCAGAATTTCTTTCTTTCAGACTTAAATTTTCAAATTTCAAGCTTTTAAAATCAAACAATATTTGTTCCGCGTCAGCACTTAAACTTTCAAATTTATCAATTAAGAGAAGCAAGAGATTAACAAGTTTCTTTTTGGAAAAATATGAGATATTTCTTCTTAGGGCAGAGAAACTTACCTTAGCGATGTCCCCTTTGGTCTTTTCATCACTCATTGCCATGAGAGCAAAGCTTGCTTGCCTACTTTGTTCTTCTGATTCAGAATTCTTTTTAGTAATCAAAGTAAGTTTGGCACTCTTACTTTTACTTTTCGAATCACCAATAGAAAGGTCTCCTGGAGGTGCAACCATCAGAGCCTTTTTGAATGCTTTGGAAGATATCTTCTACCTCCTCTTCGAACAGTTCCTCGGTCGTTCCTTCTACTCAAGAACTATTTCCTTCACTTTTTCAGAGCCTTTCTTATTTGTATCTCCCAAAGTTTCCATGTAAGCTTGCTTTGCAGCTTTCTTTAATTGTCTCCTTTTATTAGATGAATTATTCTGCTCCTTGAAACAGGTTCTAGCACTTTTTTTCACCTGTTCCTTCTCCGGTTCATCACTGTAGGCAGTCTCTAATGAATCCCAAATTTCCTTAGCAGTTGAGCATGTTGAAATTCTTTGTTACACATGATATCCAAGGCCACAATGAAGTATTTTCATCGCCTCAGCATTCATCTGAAGTACTTTGAGATCACATTCATTTAGTTACTCTTCAGATCTTTGTGCCTTGTTCCTAGAACTATCAATTTTTGTAGGAACCAAAGGACCACGAATAGTGATTTGCCACAAGTGATAGTTTCTAGCTTGTAGGAAGACCTCCATCCGAACTTTCCACCAACTATAGTACTGACCGTTGAATAGTAGTGGACGAGTGATGCATTGGACCTCCATGATGCCGGGTGGTGCACTCATATTTAGATCCTTCTCAAGGTGTTAGCCTAGTATCGAGAAGATCCACTCTGATACCACTTGTTGCACCTTCAACAGACACTAAGGGGGGTGAAGAGTGTCTTCCGATTTTCTCCTACCGAAGAACCTTGCTCGTGCCAGCAAGAAACTAGTTCTTGAAGAGTTTCTCCTAAACAATGTGCTAACAACAATAATGCAGAAATAAACATGCACAAAGATTTTTACGTGGAAAAATCCTTGCTCAAGAGAGAAAAACCACGATCCACACTCTGGGATTTTGAAAACTCTTTCACTAACACAACGAGCAAGTTTTTAGGTTACAAACTGTATAACCAAGGGACTAAACTCTAGTACCTAAGATTGCCAACAATCAACTCAATTGTAGCAGCCACACCTAGGAAACTCCTAAGTACAAGACTGCCTACGATCCACAACCGTAACAACACCTTTAAGCTAACTATAGCCTAAAAGCACAAGGATTTCTCTAAATAAAGTACCTAAACAATGCTTCTCAAATAACAGTAATAGGTTACAATTCAAAGCCCTAATACATATGAACTAGACCAAGACAGAAAACCAACACAGCTTGATGAAGAACCACTTATCCAGTCAACTCCTTCTACATGTTCTTGCTGGATTGGTATGATTATACCTGATGAAGAGCCTCTCGTCTAGCTAATTCCTTCTGCGCGTTCTCTTCAGAATTATCAGCCTTTTGAGCTCTCAATCTCTCTCTATGTGGTTGAAGAGATAGTATTTCATGCATATATCTTGAAGTCTTCATAATGATGTATATATAGTGTGCATATGACTTCTTGATGGACAAGGAAAAGAATTATTCTCCAATGAGGACTCCATAAATACTTTTCTTATACACTTTTACTTCCTTCACTCTTTTTCCATTCTTGGACTCTTTGAAAATATTCCCATTAATATGTAGATAACTTCCAGCTGGCACCCAAGGCAATTAGGGTTTATTAACCGCCTTTTAGGCTTTTATATTCGTACCCAAGAGACTCCTAATCCCATTAGGATTAAAATCTGCACTGTTTCGCAGAACCTTCCTGCACGAGGTTCTCCTAGTTCTACTAGGATTCTGATTCTTTCCCTATACTGCTTCGTAGAACCTTCCTGCGCGAGGTTCTCCTAGTCCTACTAGGATTCTCTTTCCTTCCCTATACTGCTTCGTAGAGTCTTCCTGCGTGACTCCTAATCCAATTTGGATTGTAAAACTGCTGCGTCCAAGTTCTTTCCAATTCCAACTCGGACTGGGAATGTATTTGTGCGTCTTTTCATTATCAGTAGAATCTGTCAGAGAACAAGGTCCTTCGCCAGGTTCTTCCCATTTGTCAATCATCAAAACTCAAACTTCAACACTTACTTTTTGAGTGAAACGACCAAAATATAAGTGACTATTCTGATATAAAAACAAAAAAAATGTTACTTTATTCTCATTTCTAATAATCCAGTGACCATTTAAGTAATTAAATTGTTTTAGAGATAGATGATATTTTTTATATGTAACTTCAATAAATGTAGAATAAAAAAATTACCTTGATATTAACAATGAAATAAGAGGTGGTTAGAGTTCCACGTGTCTATCATACTCTTGCTTAACATAAACAGGTAAACTTCCACAACAACTGGATTCGAACAAGTGACGATATTTTATTAAAGGTAACGCAATAATGATAAGAAAAAAGGAAAATAGTTTCCAAGAAATATTATAATATTTATGAGGCAACTTAAATTAGAAAGTGAGCAGCATTTATTTTTATAAACATGGCTATGATTTTTATTTCTAGAGAAAGTAATTAAGCTTGTTAAGTAAATGATACTTTTCTAAATTGCTTCTAAAAAATGGTTTGCTGTTGATCATACATGCAACTTTGCCTTAGTTAATTTGGAATTTGTCTCATTAAGAAACTAACTTGAGGAAATTGGCATTTCAGAACCTCTCAAGTTTTCTTTAGCGTAGCAGGGCCTTCCTTTTTTTTTTTCCCCCATTTTCTTTTTATTCTAAGGGTAATCAGGACTAATCAGGGACCCAATAAACGCTTTAAAACTTGAGGGCCGTTATTAAAAAATGGAAGAAATTATTTTAAATCTTGGGAACTTCTCACTTCCCACCGGCGTGTCTCTCTCTCTCTCTCTCTCTCTCTCTCTCCCTCCCCTCTGTACCATAACTTTCCATCATTCCAGTTCAAAGACAACTTGCACAAAACACTCAACCAAAATTCTCTTAATATCCCCATCGTTCCTCATTTTTTTAAAGTAATTCAACCATCAAAACAACATATATTCGCAGCGTATTGACTAAAAAAAAGGTAAACATTGTCTTTATTTTTAAACTGTGGTGAAAATTTAAAACCTAGAGTTTTTTTTTTATTTCTTCGTCATCTGTTATTAAAGTTGCTTTGTGTGTGTGTTTTGAACAAAAAATATAATATTTTGTGGAAGTTAAATGGCATTATGTGTTTTAATGGGTAAAGTAGTTCCAAACTACAAAAGGGGATTTTCGTTGTTCTACTAAAATTTTTAGGGTTTTACTTTTGTTGGTTAAATTTTGACGATTTCTAGGTTTTGTATGAACAAACGCTGTTTTATTTGGTTGTAAATAGAAGTTATTGCAGTTATACGTCGTTTGATATTCCGAACACCTAAAATAGTTCCACAATAGTTTATAAGAGGCTAAGAACATCTCATTGAATGTTTAAGATTTTCTGTAACTAAAATTTGTATCCCCTTGTTTTGCAGAAAAATGGTAAATTTACGATCGAGAAAATTAACACAGAAAGATAAAGTTGTGCAGAAGAAGAAGCCTACAAAGTCTAGTGATCTTAGGCCTAATACTCCAGATTGGAAACATACTCCTACAGATGTAGAACCTACTCCTAAATGCCCAAGAACAAATACAAGGAGAAGAAAATTGGTTGCGGAGAGTGATGATGAAGGAGAAGTAGTAGGTCCCCAAAACAAAGGGGAAGGAAGTGATCAACAAGAAGAAAGCCAAAGCCCAGTACGAAGTTACGATTTAAGTAGAGGTGGGGAGGCTTTGGAGAGGGCTGCAGATGAGGATGAAAGAAGAGAGGATTCATATGATGTCACTATTGGTGAACTGTTAAAAAGTAACTTTTTGAGGCCTGGAGAGAAAGATGGAGATCGTGTGAAAGAGATGAAAAAAATAAAGAAAGTGATAATTTAAGTTGAGGAGGAATGCTAGAGAAAAAAGAGAAGAAGTAGATGAGTCAGGGGAGAGTCCAAAAAGCATTAAAAGAATAAGAAGAGAGGCAGAGGATGAAATTTTAAAAAGAAACTTCTTGAGGGATCGTGTAAAAGGTAGGGATACTATAAAGGATACATGTGGGAATGTTGAAAAGGAAGCAGGTGAAGAGACGGAAGTAGAAGGAACATCTGAATTGAAGGTAGAGAAAGACCAGATGATAGTTGAATTAAAACTCGTGAATTGTTCAGAACATCAATGAATGTTCTACATGACTTATTTAATGCTCCCAACATCAAGATGAAGGCTGGTATAATTCATCGAGTCGTTCGAACATCCTAACGAAGATGTTCCATACGTTACGTTATTCGTTCAGAACATCTTCGTCACTATGTTTCGAACATTTTATTGTTTTCATATAATGTCATTTAATATCGTTCTGATTCATTTTATTAATTATATTCTAAAATTATGTGTAGTGTAAAGATGTTGGTCATATTTTTTTGAGGAAGAATGCCGAGGAGCTCTATTCCACATACCTGATCAATAATAAGGCTTTTCAATCAAAGATTAGTGTTCGATCGTCGTTGTCCAGGGCCATGATGCAGTTTAAGTTTGTTCTGAAAAGCTTACAATTGAGAAAGAGATTTTCTCATAGTTGTTTCGGTCATTTTTTGCAATTACTGGATTATCCACTGTTTGGCACCGAGTTGGTGCATAACCTCTTATTGTGAAGGATTCTTCGTAAGAAGCAGATGGAAGTTTGGATAGCCTACAATAGATTGCCATTATATTTTTACCTATCCGAGTTTGCATTAATGACAAGGCTAAACTGTGGTGCTTATCCAGAGAAAGAGTACTTAGCAGAAATGAAAAGAAGAGGAAGGAACTGTGGAAGTTGCTTGTGTATTTTGTCAATGAGAAGAAGAAGAAGAAGAAGGAGAAGGAGAAAGAGAAGGAACAGACGAAGAAGGAGAAGCAGAAGGGGAAGGGGAAGAAGAAGAAGAAGAAGAAGGAGGAGGAGGAGTCGCCTGAACCCTCACTCGCCAAGAGGAAGTTCAATAAGCCCAAAATTGAAAAGGAGCCATTGAAAAAGAAAGTTGTGATGGGTGGTGACTTGCTTGAATGCAGCTCGTAAAAAAGTACCCCATATGTGGTATTTAAATCTTTGTATGGCTTGGTTTGTTCATACAATTCTTTGTACAAAGATTAAAAATATGGATTAGATGAATGGGTGGTGTGCTTGGCCACTGATCTTGAGGCATTGAAGCGTTACGCTTGGGGTAAGATGAGTTATGAATTAACCGCGGGTTATCTGATAAAGCCGATGGATGATCGTGCAACCAGTGCAAGCCAGACCTACAATCTTTATGGCTTTCCATGCGCATTCATGGCCTGGGCTCATGAATCTATACATGTCTTGAGGCCAAAGGATTTTCAAAAACAAAAAATAATTCCAAGGATGTTAAATTGGCTTACAGAGAAGGCCGAGAGAGACAATGACAGGATGTTTGAGCAACATGAGTATCCTGTAAGTATTTCATTTTCTATTTATCTTATGATAATGTTTGAAACATCTTTGTTTTTGTTGAGACATTTCTTTTAGATGTTCGAAACATCTTACTATGAAACATCTCTCGTCGATCTATTACTTCACTCGTAGAAGTTCGAAACATTATTGGTGTATGTTTTAAACATCATTGAGACATTCAAAGCTCCTTTGTCAGTTTGTTCCAAACAACTTACAATAACTTTTTAAAATTTATTTGACATTAATTTTTTAGTGTGGGGTATATTAACAGCTTGTTCACCCTTTCCTCATTCCTACTAATGATGAGCCGAAGCAGGATTTCTTTCAAAACATTGTGCCATTTGAGGACTTTGAGGATGACTTTGTTGATCCTTTGTGTGAAAGCTTGGCGGATGCCACCAGCATTACTCTTGTTGATGGCACTGCAATGTGTATTTTCAAAAAAAATCATGCCACCCCCTCCAAGACAAGATAACAAGTGAAGTTGTGGATGAATAAATTGAGAGGATGTTTGGAAGTAATAGGGATTATGATGGGGAGAAAGTTGAAGAGAGAAGTGATGGTTTCCAAGATGCGAACGTTGAAGAGGGAAAGAAAGCTGATGGTGCTAGTGAATATGATGGTGAATGTGAAATTGGTATTGTGAAGAGCTCCAATTTCAGAGGCTACAAATATGATGACTGTAGCGGATGGAGGGAAGCAATGGAGCAGAAGATTGTGGCTTCGGAGAAATCCAAAGGTGATTGTTCTGGTGGTGATAAATTCGACATTTTCAAATATAGCAGTTGCAATTACAAAGATTTCAACGATTGGCGTAAAGGCATGGAGATGGAGATGGCGGCCATGCAGACAACAATTGAACAGTTGAAGAGCAAAACAAATATAAACTTGCAAAGGCTGTGAAATCACCACACACAGAATAGAAGAAAAAGCAAGAAGTTGCTCCGAAGTTACCTGTGGATATTTACCAGAAATTAAAGTTGAAAAAAGTGGATGCTCTGGAAGAATTTATAAAGAAGAAGAACCCGTAAACAAGTATTTTTCTTGGATTGACAATGACTTACAAATATTTCAAATTGCTGATGGACAAGACGGAGTAGCTATGGGACATTGTAAGCTTTTTTTTTTTTTTTTTTTTTACTGATTTTCTAAAGTTTTATTTTGTTGCTCGGAAAATATTGTTTGAGTTCCGAATTTGACATATGCTAAGAACAAGTCACATATTTCTAACTTCTGACAGATTTCTTAAACATCTGACATATGTTCTGAGCATCAGTTTGAGATGTTCAGAGCAACTGTCGTTTCTTACAGTCACTTACCCCAATTTGTTTTTCACTCTTATTTGTTCTGCTGTATATTGAAGCTGTGCTAACAATGATGCGGGAGAGGCATCTGAATTACCCCTATCATTACAATCAGGGTGACATCATTCTGGATATGGTATTTTTGACAAACATGAAAAAATGCTACTACCAAATGGAAGAAGATGCAAAGAAAGATAGTATTCTGATGGATCTAATGTTGAAGACGTATAAGTTTGACGATGATTTTCTTATGTATGCACATGGAAAGCTGCCCTACTCAGGGGGTAGGTATTGGGCTAGTGCAAAGAGGATCATCACCATCTACAACATCAACGAAAACCATTTTGTGACGGTGGTGTTTGACATAGTGAATGCGAACATTGTGGTGTATGATTGCAATATAGGGGTTAATGATGAAAAGTTCTTGCCAATAATGATGCCCATTCTTTTCCTGTTCCCGATCTATGTCAGAAATTCAAAGCTCTTCAAAGACTCGGCTCCCAATGACACGACCCGGATTCCAGTTAGGCCGTGCCGGCACCCGACATCCTCCCCTAGACCCGTCGGGCGAACCCTTACCAATTAAATTAGAAAAATAAATATAACAATTCATAATTAAGGACGAGACAAAAAAAAAAACATAGACATACTAGGTTTAAGGCTATCCAGACTAGACATCTAAGAGTACAAAAGAAGACAGATACCTCCTGAAGAGAGAAAAATGCAGCTGAAATAATAAACAATAAACTGGTGGCCATCCGGAATAAAAGCTGGCTCACCCTGATAGCTGAAGCCGTCTTCGCTCCCGAACAACGTGGCGAACTCCATCCTTGAGCGAACCTGCCGAAACGAAATAGATAGACGAGAAACAAACAACAAAGAAGGGTGAGTCAAAGGACTCAATAAGTGGGGCAGACTAGTCACCTCAAGGAATAGGATAGCTAGCCAGGGAGAAGAGAAACAGATAAATAAAATTCCTCTTATTTAAATTATGAAAAGGCAGAGCCAAATAATAACTAGAAACACGTATGGAATCACAAATTCATTAAAACCAGGAACGTAAGATAGCCGGAACATATAGGTATCCCGAACATATCAACAATAAGAAATACATCCTGTTGCGGCGTGCAACCCGATCCATATATTCATCCTGTTGCGGCGTGCAACCCGATCCATATATTTATACCATTGCGGCGTGCAATCCGATCCTCGCAACCCAAAATACGAGCCAGAAATATATAGGCAAATAAGCAATGCATGTATAAGCAGAACAGTAGTTATGTACCACAAGTCTACACAATGGTATGAAAAGAAAAGAAATGAAATGAGATGAAGTGAAATGAAATATGATGCAAAGGATCACATGCGCCCGTCATCCCATCCCGAAGCAGAATACTCCTGCATTCGAGGGGAATCCAATCTGATAACCAATTGGAGCGGAATACTCCTGCTCCTCGGGCGGAATACTCCTGCACCCGATATAATATAAACCAGATGCGGAATACTCCTGCACTCTACTGGGGCGGAATACTCCTGCACCCGATATAATGTAAAGCTGAGGCGGAATACTCCTGCACTCTCTTGGGGAAGAATACTCCTACCCTCAATATGATACAATGGAGCGGAATACTCCTGCTCCAGGGGCGGAATACTCCTACCCTCAATATGATACAATGGAGAATACTCCTGCTCCTGGGGCGCAATACTCTTGCACCCAATATGATATGGAATGAATGCATATGAATGATATATAATGCACATGAATGCAATGTAATGCAATAATAACCCTTCACCGGCGCGGGACTCTCATCGACAGCCGGGGAGTAGATGCCAACTCACAGCCAGAATACAATGCTCCGATCCTCAATGCAATACCAACAACAGAACATAACATTTAATATACAATGTAAATCCAAAGCTAAGGCGTAATGAGTACGCCTATCGGCAGCTACACACGTAAAGAACACGTGGTAGAAAATCCACGAGGCCAGGTGTCTCCAAAGAAATGGATATAAACACTTACCTCTTCCAAAAGTTAGCATTGCTAATGAACAACCACTTTATCCCTTGGTTTCACTGCCAAACGATCCTGATGTGTTCAACAAGCAAAAAAATATATCAAATAAGGCTAAAGGCTTCATTCCCCACATCTTAGGGTAATCCGGTTAGGAACCTGATACCCTATTTGCATACGCAATATGCAGGCCAGGCCTATGTACAGGATTTAAGGCCACATAACCAAACCCCAAATAAATTACATTTATAAGTTGCCCATAACTCACTGAGTACGAATGTATAATCAATTTCATTATCGGGGTCCATTTGACCCTTTGAACTATCAGTTTACGTCATTAGGGCGATGTCTAAGATCCCTATTTTTACCGTAAAAATATATTCAAACATACGTAATAAACTCAAATAATATATTAGGATCATTACCTGAATGTTTTGGGGTAAAAATTCTACTTTTCTCCGGCCCCTTTCCTTATTTTCTGGCATTTTTTATGATAATTTTCTCTGTTTCTCACTTTCTCTTATTCTGTTTCATTTTTTGGTTCCCCTTCTAATCTTAGCATATATGCTAAGCATATATAGGCCCACCGCCTCTTTCTTTCATTTGTCTTTTTCCTTTTTCAATTTTTTTTATTTTCTTTTCTTTTCTTTTCGCGATAAAAATTAAGACGAAACCCTACGATATTCGAAATAATTCCAAATTTTACATACCTGTTATACAAAATATATGTAACATACCCGCGAAGGTGGATCTCAAATTGGACTCCCGAAACTCAAGTTGCGAATTTAAATAAAAAAGGTCAAATTATTTAACTTTCGGCATTTTAGCGGAAACTAGCCGAACAACATCGAAATTCACTTTCAAAAGTTCACAAAGGTCATAAATAATCATACGAACCCAACGGCGCTTTCGAATTTCGAATCAGACCTCATTCGACAAAACCGAGCTCGAAAATCTCTTTTTAATATTTATCGCCAATAAAAACTGAAACCTTCTTCCGATGCCTACCAAACGAGGTCTGATTTAGCTCAAATTTTACAGACAGGTCCTAATGGATATTACGAATATTTTAAAATTATCGACACACTAATCGGAGTCCTAACTTCCGAAACGACCGATCGAGGTCGTTTCATTCTCCTCCATTTAAACTCTCGTTCGACCTCGAACAAGCCTAAATCTAAAAAAAGATTCACGCTGATAACAAAAGAACTTGCACGACCTTCATAAACTATCCCACAGAATTTTTCTCATAATTTCAGAATTAAAACTATAACACGAACACCGAACTCTTGGAATAAAACATATCTGGATAATATGATAACACCATTGCCCGGATTATTCTGACTAAGATGATCCTTCCTCAATCACGAGAGGAGAGTTCTACATTTTTGAAATAAAGATACACGGAACTTTGAATGGGTTAACATGATTAAGCCGATAATCACCTCTTCAATATACCTTTCGATGTAGAACAAGTCGATGGAACTAGGAATTAGCTCACACTTGATGCAATAAGGGAAGCTTTTGAAGTACCTTGTCATTACACACTGTAGAAGATTTGATGCAAGCTATATTATATTTTTACGAACACACTATGCAACATCTCAGCTGATGTTAGTGTTGTTCCGCAAGCTCCTTGTGGGAATGTAGTTACTCATATCCTAATGTATGTCAAAGGTTCATCTGAAAAGGGTCTATCATATAAGGATAAGGATCATGCAAATAATACTAGATAGTATGATGCAGACCAGGAATGATCTTCAGACTGAACATATACTTCAGGGTATTGTCTTTGAACTGGAAATATTATGACTTGAAAAAGTGAAAATAAAAGAGACATATAGTTGGACTATGAGTCGAGGTAGAATACCAGCAATAAAGTTGATTACATGTTCACTTATAATGTTAAAGTAACTTCTTAAAGAGTTGAGGTATGAAAGAGATATACACACCAGTGATGGATTGTCGACAAGCTGCACTAGACCTTTAACTCTAAATTGCCATGAAGTAAAATAGCCGGAACATATAGGTATCACGAACATATCAACAATCAGAAATACATCCTGTTGCGGCATGCAACCCGATCCATATATTCCTCCTGTTGCGTCGTGCAACCCGATCCATATATTTATACCGTTGCGGCATGAAATCCGATCTTCGCAACCCAGAATACGAGCCTGAAATATATAGGAAAATAAGCAATGCACGTATAAGCAGAACAGTAGTTATGTACCACAAGTCTACACAATGGTATGAAAAGAAAAGAAATGAAATGAGATGAAGTGAAATGAAATATGATGCAAAGGGTCACATGTGCCCGTCATCCCATCCCGAAGCAGAATACTCCTGCATTCGAGGGGAATCCAATCTGATAACCAACTGGAGCGGAATACTCCTGCTCTTGGGGCGGAATACTCCTGCACCCGATATAATATAAACCAAAGGCGGAATACTCCTGCACTCTCCTGGGGCGGAATACTCCTGCACCCGATATAATGTAAAGCTGAGGCGGAATACTCCTGCACTCTCCTGGGGCGGAATACTCCTACCCTCAATATGATACAATGGAGCGGAATACTCCTGCTCCTGGGGCGGAATACTCCTACCCTCAATATGATACAATGGAGCGGAATACTCCTACTCCTGGGGCGGAATACTCTTGCACCCAATATGATATGCAATGAATGCATATGAATAACATATAATGCATATGAATGCAATGTAATGCAATAATAACCCTTCACCGGCGCGGGACTCTCATCGACGGCCGGGGAGTAGATGCCAACTCACAGCCAGAATACAATGCTCCGATCCTCAATGCAATACCAACAATAGAACATAATATTTAATATACAATGTAAATCCAAAGCTAAGGCGTAATGAGTACGCCTATCGGCAGCTACACATGTAAAGAACACGTGGTAGAAAATCCACGAGGCCAGGTGCCTCCAAAGAAATGGATATAAACACTTACCTCTTCCAAAAGTTAGCATTGCTAATCAACAACCACTTTATCCCTTGGTTTCACTGCAAAAAGATCCTGCTGTGTTCAATAAGCAGAAAAATATATCAAATAAGGCTAAAGGCTTCATTCCCCACATCTTAGGGTAATCCGGTTAGGAACTTGATACCCTGTTTGCATACGCAATACGCAGGCCAGACCTATGTACAGGGTTTAAGGCCACATAACCAAACCCCAAATAAATTACATTTATAAGTTGCCCATAACTCACTGAGTATGAATATATAATCATTTTCATTATCGGGGTCCATTTGACCCTTTAAACTATCAGTTTACGTCATTAGGGCGATGTCTAAGATCCTTTTTTACGTAATAAACTCAAATAATATATTAGGATCATTACCTGAATGTTTTGGGGTAAAAATTCTACTTTTCTCCGACCCCTTTTCTTCTTTTCTGGCATTTTTCTGATGATTTTCTCTGTTTCTCACTTTCTCTGATTCTGTTTCGTTTTTTGGTTCCCCTTCTAACCTTCGCATATATGCTGAGCATATATAGGCCCACCGCCTCTTTCTTTCGTTTGTCTTTTTCCTTTTTCAATTTTTTTTATTTTCTTTTCTTTTCTTTTCGCGATAAAAATTAAGACGAAATCCTACGATATTTGAAATAATTCCAAATTTTGCATACTAGTTATACAAAATATATGTAACATACCCGCGAAGGCGGATCTCAAATTGTACTCCCGAAACTCAAGATGCGAATTTGAATAAAAAAAGGTCAAATTATTTAACTTTCGGCATTTTAGCAAAAACTAGCCGAACAATATCGAAATTCACTTTTGAAAGTTCACAAATGTCATAAATAATCATACGAACCCAACGGTACTTTCAGAATTTGAATCAGAGCTCATTCGGCAAAACCGAGCTCGAAAATCTCTTTTTAATATTTATCGCCAATAAAAACTGAAACCTTCTTCTGATGCCTACCAAACGAGGGCTGATTTAGCTCAAATTTTACAGACAGGTCATAATGGACATTACAAATATTTTAAAATTATCGACACGCCAATCGAAGTTTAACTTCTGAAACGACTGACCGAGGTCGTTTCACCCTAGGTGAAGGAAGGAGACATTTGGGAGTTTGAGAGACTGCCACGAAGTGTTTGACAAAAAAATCTAAGTGGCACTTCTTGTGGAGTGTACTCGTTGATGTACATTGAGCATATACTCACAAACACCCCCCATGGAAAAAATTTGTGATAATGAGGCAGATCAATGGAGGAAACGTTTGGCCGTTTGTATCTTTGACGACAAAACGAAACCTTAATTTGGCTCTGTAATATTTGGATAACTTTTTATGTTTTATTTTGGTATGTAATTAGGCATGGATAACTTTTATTTTTTTAGGCAAGTAGTGCATGGCTAATAACTTTTGATGTGCTTATATAGATAACCAATATTTTATTTGCGGAGTGTTTTTGTTATGTTTAATTAGTCAGAATTAAAAAAAACATTCAAATATATTGGTCAATTGTTCAGCATTCAACAGAAAAATGATAGAGATATAGTTTAATTTTAAAAGATTTACACATTGACGTTCCAGAATGACTAGTAGTCGTTCTTGGCATAACAAGGGAGGTTCTAAACTTTTACAAATTTTATTTAAGTTTATTTACACATAGACATTCTGGAACGACAACTAATCGTTCCTGACAATACCACTGATGTTCCAAACTTCTGAAACTCCTCCACTTATGTTCTCTAGAAAATGCAAAGATATTTGTGATCGAGACGGAGACGGTACAATAATTATTTATAATTCAATCAAACGTACATCATATACTTGTCAATACTTCAGCATTCAAAATGAAAATGAAATAACATAAATAAACATCTAAAATTACAACTAAAATCAACATAAACAATAGAACATATGGTGTATTTGGTGGAGCTTGTGGTGGTGCTTCTGATGGTGTTCCTGGTGGTGTGGAGTATGGAACAGAATCAGTTCTCCTATCAGCAAGCAGCCCTTTAAGTATTCTCTTCCCTCTTTTCATGTCCTTCTTGTAATCATGGAAGAAATCTTGGAACTTGAATTTCCATTCCCACACTTCAACCCTTAGTTGCTCCAAGACGTTGTTCGAATATTAAGAATTTAAATCTGAACTCGATGAAGGTGTTATAGGCCTTGCACTCGATGCTCCTCTTATTGATGCTCTTCTTGTTCTTGATCGACGAGCATTTTTGAAATAATGTGATTGTTGTTATTTGTTGAATATGGTTTGGAATGCTTTGATTGTGTGTTGGGTATTTATAAGAGTAAAATGGGAATTGATGAGTCTGTTTGGAAGTGACTTTTGTGTGGAAAAAAATACGCCACGTATTGTAACGGGAATACGAGTCCAGGTGGCGAGACTAGACTTATCCTACAAGTCACCGGGCACTGAGGATATACGCCTGCTCCTAAAGCCAACGACCGTTTAGGCGGTTTGATCATAGGCGCAGGGCACACATCCCGCCGCCTTAGGTTTACAGTCTCCTAGTTAGGGTTGAGTATACCACCGCCTTGAGTTGTAGGGCTATGGCCTTATTAGTACTTGTATTTTACCTTACTTAGGACTGGGTATAACTACTATAAATATCCCTCCTCAAATTGTATTGTACAGAACAGACGATTCGCCATCAACCTCGGCTACTCTCAAGGAATAAGAATTACTTCGCTTTCTCTATTATTTCTTGATTATTTACTTGTATTTACTTTTATCGTATTTACCTACTTTTTCCATCGTCATATATCATATTGCTTGTGACCTTATTCATTATCAATTGTTTAACCTAGACGTACAAATTTAGGCAAAAACTATTTGGTGCCCACCATGGGGCCTTGGCAATTGTAGGTATTCTACGAAGGAAAATGCGCAATCATGTCTGAAGACAATAGCAACGTTCCAAAGAACACCACGGATGGAGTGGATGAGTCTGCAAAGGATCATGACGATCCTAGCGTCCAACAAAAGGATTCAGCCAAACAGCCAAAAGATTCTTCTCAAGAACCAACCCTGTCGCCAGTAATGAAAGGATGAACCGCC
This sequence comes from Petunia x hybrida, assembly GCA_037355625.1. Lineage (NCBI taxonomy): Eukaryota > Viridiplantae > Streptophyta > Magnoliopsida > Solanales > Solanaceae > Petunia > Petunia x hybrida. Next base: position 35,586 of record JBBBVM010001038.1, on the reverse strand, counting down.
CATTGGTAGGTAATCCTGAGTTCAGAACTTTCATAACTGACTCCTTAAAACTATGATGGAACAGGCATAACTAAACTCTAACAACGTGATCGAAGGGGTATCTCGCAAACTAGGCACGATACTCACAGGATCATTCCAGAGGGCAGCGTCTGTACGAGGACCAGCGCCTGTCAACGATTCACCAGCATCTATGCCTAGACGAAGGCTTAACATCGATGCTTCTCCAGGAGGTTCCTCAATAATTAATAACCAAGATCTTCAGGGAGCCCTAGTTATTCAGGATCTCGTAAAGGAGATAAAGGCCATCCACGACCAAATTGATAACGTACCGGGTACTCCACACCAAATTACCACGAAGATGAGCAGATGTTTTACAAGCATTCTTACAAGGCAAGTGTTGCCACCGATCCACATACCAAAGCACTTCTTCTTGTCGGATAACTTGAAGTATGATGGAACGACAGATTTGGATGAGCATATTGCTGCGTACTATACGGCTGTCAAGAGTAACGAGATTACTGAGGAAGAAATCCAGTCAGCTCTAGTGAAGAGTTTTGGCTTAACCCTGACGAAAGAAGCCCTAGCTTGGTAGACTCAGCTACCAATAGGTTCGATCAAATCATTCACTCAGATGCAGGATTTATTCAAGAAAGTACATTCCGGTGCTCGCAAGCGAGAAAAGCGCATGGAGGATATTTTTGAGATCCATCAGCGAGACAACGAGCTGCTCAAAGATTATCTCGACAGGTTCCAGAAGGAACGCATGGAGCTCCGTCCATGTTCCCGACAATATTGCTGTAGTAACCTTTGGCAAAAGTTTGAATTCAAAAGGATCCCTAGCCACCAGAGAGCTACAGTGGAGTCTTACTCAACACCCTGTGTCAACATGGAAGAGCCCTGCACCAGAGGTACACCGAGAAGCTTTGCCTAGAGTCCGGGGAGTTTTCTGCTCCTGAGGAAGTCCGACCGGCTATCCAAGGTGTCATCCGCCAAAGGCAGAAATGGGGATACGTGGAGGAACCTCGAAAGAGGGACAAAAGCAAGTGAAACAGGAAAGATAGCAGGGACGATTTTCCAAAGCGGCAAAACGGTCAGGGAACAACAGGGTCAATGTCTAAGGGATCACTCAACATGGAGTGGGTTCTCAACCGATTCAAAGAATTGGGTCTGCGAGTCAATGTCATGGAATTCGTAAGAGATCATATGAAGAAAGCACAAGTCTGTTGACCAATCAACTTGAGAGCAGAACCTGGCAGGAGAAATAAGGAACTTTACTGCCACTTTCATAGGGAACATGGACATGACACGACCGGGTGCAGAGCGCTGATTTTAGAAGTCATAAGATTGTTGAACAAAAGTTACCTAAAGTACTTACTCACCGACAAAGGAAAGTGGACCTTCACTAGAAACGAGAATCAGGACGCACCGCCAAGTCTGTCCGATTCCAAGAGGTCCACTAATGTGATAGTTGGGGGACAAACATTGCTTAGGGGTCAGAGGATATCTCGGCATCGCCCAACCAGGGTATCGCCCAAGATGAGGTGATTCAATTCAGTGAAGAAGACAACATCATTTGCAGCACCCCGCACCATGACGCCCTGGTCATAACACTTAGGATGGAAGACACCGATGTGAAACGTGTATTGGTCAATGTCGGTAGCATCGTAAACTTCATCAGATAGAAGGCACTGAAGGCGATGGGTATTGAGGATCCAATTATGCCGAGCGTTCACACGATCACAGGCTTCAATAATTCTCATGAGAAAGCTATGGGTGAAATTAAGCTAACCACCCGCTTGCTGGGAATAGATTATGTTTCATCTTTTCAGGTAATCAAGGAAGGTGTTCCTCACAGTGCGATCGTGGATTCATCAAGTCAAAGAAATACCATCCACCTGGCATCAGAAACTGAAGCACCATACTCAACAGGGGATAAAAGAAATGAATGGTGATCAGGAGGCAGCAAGGGAATGCTATATGACCGCAATCCTTAGAGCAGGTGTCCCCGAGCAAGTGCCCGATGGTCAATATTCCAGGAGACCCCGAAGACCTCGAAGCTGCAATCAACCAAGACTGCAATTCAAATGGTATTGTTGATTGATGCCTTTCGGGGGGCGGGGGAGGAGTAGGGATGATTAGAAGTACTTTCATTTACAGAATTTACTTAGCACATTGGTCTTGCTCTTAGATTACAGTATTTTCATACTACTTTCTGGACATGTTACGGGTTTTCACCCGCAACATCCTAGCCCCTGTGCCTTTATTAATAAAACTACTATTATAGTCAGTTTTTTACAAATTTAGATCCATCTACGATCCAACTATTCATAACCCAGGCCATATAATAGTTTAAGTAATACACCCATTTTCCATGACAAAAATAGGGTATACTACTCGCTTAGAACTAGACCAAGTCTAACCCAGCCACCAGGCATTAATCGAGGCTTGAACTTGCCAAATATCAACAGTTGCACCTACACGCCGATGGGGTCGCCTGTTCGCGCAGTGCCAGAAAGTCTTAAATAATCGAGTAACTAAGCGAGGACGTTTTGTCTCAGAACGCATAAGGACTATTACCACACATGATAAATTCGTTCTCTTGTAGGCACAAACTGCCATCTGCTATGGATGCAAGTCAGTCGCCACTTATCGGCGCACAACAGACGTAATTGCTCAAGGCAGGTACATTGACACACGTTCTTAAATAACTAGAACAATCAGGATGACCGGAAGCCATCTAATTCTTAGGTGCAAACGCCCACAGAGGCATTACTTATTGTTTACGGCGAAAATTAAAAAACGTCACAAACAAAGGTACAAGTGATTTAAGTTGATACGCCACAAAGTGGGCCCAAAATTTACATTGAACATCCACATATGCAGATGAATGTCTAATCATTAAATGCGTAAAAAAAAAGCATCAATGAGGGGGAGGATTTTTATTCCTCTCTCGGTGGACTTCCTTCATCGGCAACACTCCATTAAGGTCCTGCTTCACCAACTGCAGCTTCCCCGATCGGCATCTCCTCTCTTTCTCCACTCATCTCTTTAGAGCCTTCCTCAAGGTCAGGATGAAGTTGAGCATCTGCCTGGGCAACAAGGTCAGTATTCAAGGCAATTTAGTAGCCAGGTCAAAATTAGGGTCCTCACGAACCCGGAGAAGTGTGGAAAGAGCAGCTGCGCAGTTGGCACGATCAACTTCTGCTATGCGACGAGCATTCAGAGCTTCTCTATGTTGATCTTTCAGGTGGCACTCCTCGCAAAGTTTGTCACGAACTCTTTCAAGTGATACACCTTTACCTTTTAGCCCGTAAATCTCATCTTGAAGAAAGGCGGAGAGACCCTGAGCATCTCAGACAATCTTATCAGCGATATTCATTCTTTCTTCCATGCCAGATAGTTGCTGCTGTAGATCTCTCACGATCCCCTCCAGATGATTCACATTGTTGAGATGAAGTTGCTCCGAGACTTTAACATCTGTAAGGGATGACTTGAGCTTCTCCACATCCTACTTGTGCTTGCAAACTTCACCATCCAGCACCTTCTCGAAATTCATGTTCTTCATAACCTTTGCGTGATAGGCATCACGAGTGGTCTGCAGTTCACCCTCTAGCTCCTCAACCTTCTCCACAAAGGGCTTCAAGTTGGATACTTGTCCATGTAGAGCATCAGCTCCTCGACCAGATTGCCTTCTAAGCCTCCCTGGAGGAGTATCTCATGATACACCATCAATCCCTAGGTAATTGTAGGAACAGGATTTTGGTAAAGGAAAAATGATGTTGAGCCTGACATGGTGGTGACAGGAAACTTACCCGAAGGGAGCATACGATGGCGACCTCAAGCAGCTCGTGACTGCTGTAGCCATAGAGATGTTCTTATTCTGCAGCGCTGATCAATTCAGTGGTATGGACTGTTACAACCCATGGAGTCTTCATCAGATTAACTCCTACAACAATAAAGATTACACCCTCCCGAGCTCCACCAACCTCCCAAGCTCCACCAACCTCACGAGTTTCACCTACGGGTTCATACACAACCTCTACGGCCACTTCTTTGTCAGGGCACCAATGAAAGGAGTTTGAGCCCTCAGGAGTTGGGGCAGCGGAAACAGATTCTGAACATAACAGATGATATCAATCTGTGAAGTCAATAAAGAAAGATCATTATTTCAAGAAAACGAAGTTCAAAACTGGAAATTGCAGATCAGAAGGTATGGCAAGAAGCAAGACATCATCCTCCACACTAGCCTCTTCCTCGGCTATGGGAGTCTCTTCTATTAGATGTCTACACTTTCGTGAAGAAGGACCAGCTTCAACAACAACAGATGGGGTTGTTTCAATCAAACACAGGCACTTGGGGGACTTCTCTCTGACCATCAGAAATCACAAGGGTTTCACCAGCAATAGGCACGTTAGCCGACCTAGAGGACCTCCTTCTCTTGGAGGAATGAGATCTTCCCGCCCTTTCCAAAATTCTTTCACCATATGCTTGCACATTGGGTAAGGGAGCAATATACGGGGCAGCGATCTAAATCTCCATCACTTGGGGCATATCACGATGAGAAAACGTTGGAAGCAGCGGTAAATCAGAATATAGGAGGAATTTCGGGTAGAAAGAACGTCTCAATAGTTACTTACCGTGGTCTTTCGCCCGCCAGCTATTCGTATTTGCTAGGGCCGAGAAATTCAGGGATTCAAGATGATTCCTCAAAAGGATGGTGGTGACCAATATCATCAGTTCATTGTGGCTCAAAGAAATGGTGGACGCAACGTTCACTGCACAGAAGAAAGAAAATCAGTTTGAAGCAATCATATTTGAAAGCAAGGAGATAAGTTTCAACGGACTTACAGTTTCTGTTGAAGGCCTCTGCAAAGGGAAGAGAGGATACTAAATTGACCGTTCGCACAGCCACGTACCTACACACCCAACTACGGTCTTTGGAATCTTCACTACTGGGATACCTTCCTTCCCCCATTTTATGAACATCAGCATCCTAGCGTTGTGAAGATGAGGGGAGTAGAAGGCTAGAAGATGATCAAAGGAAAATGGAACCTGGGTGTAGCTAGCCAACTAATCAAGCACGACCACTAGTCGCCTGGTGGACGTGCTTGTTGATGTGAAGGGCTGATCTGGCCCAAACAAACATTGAAGCAGCGACATATGTCCTTTATGATCGAGTGGACGTGCTTGTTGATGTGAAGAGTGAAAGGGTACATGTGAACCATTGAAAAGCCAGCCTGATGGGAAGAAATTCTTTCCTCAGCGCTAGGAGAAAGAACGAAAAAGAAGTCAGGCCATTTGCATTCATGGTTGATACTTATAATATCACTCTCCATGACTACAAAAGGGTAAAATTCAATGGAGACATTGTTGTTTTCACCCTCTTGCTTGGGAGTTTGGGCAGCAAGCGGCCATCATTCTCAAAATTGAAAGAATTGGTGAGGTAGTCCTGTGCTCTAAAGTTCGCTGGGAGAAAGCTTGGACATTGTGCCATGATGATAATATTAGTGTGATTGGAAAAGAGCTTATATTTTGTAGAAGAGTTTTTGAAAATCTTTGGAAGGTTATGAATAAACTTTCTTGCGTACGACGTATATATACACATCTAGGCTAGGAACATAATGATCTCAATCACGTAGGATCGTAATTATGATTACTGCAGTCTAAGTAATATGTATCCCTATAATTACGGGATGTGAACAATGTAGCAACAACATTGGGAATATACATGGAAAACCCCTCCAATCATTAGGGGGCACGTCGGTGTACTAAGGAATCTGCATTTAATACGACGCACGCGAAGAGGCAAGCATCAGTACCGTCGCACCTTTACGCCTTCTATCACGCTTCTTTCACTTCCTGACTGCTTGGGGGGACTGACTGTGTGGGAAAAAATAGCCACCTATTATTACGGGGATACGAGTCCAGCTGGCGAGACTAGACTTATCCTACAAGTCACCTGGCACTGAGGATATACGCTCGCTCATAGAGCCAATGACAATTTAGGCAGTTTGATCATAGGGCGTAGGGCACACATCCGTCGCGTAGAGTTTATAGTCTCCTAGTTAGGATTTAGTATACCACCGCCTTGACTTGTAGGCCCATGGCCTTATTAGTACTTGTATTTTACTTTATTTAGGATTGGGTATCACTACTATAAATACCCCCGAAACGACCTCGGTTAGTCGTTTCGGAAGTTTGGAGTCCGATTGACGTGCCGATAATTTTAAAATATTCGTAATATCCATTAGGACCTGTCTGTAAAATTTGAGCTAAATCAGACCTCGTTTGGTAGGCATCGGAAGAAGGTTTCAGTTTTTATTGGCGATAAATATTTAAAAATAGAAGAAGAGATTTTCGAGCTCGGCTTTGCCGAACGAGCTCCGAATCAAAATCCGAAAGCGCTGTTAGGTTCGTATGATTATTTTTGACTTTTGTAAACTTTCGAAAGTGAATTTCGATGTTGTTCGGCTAGTTTCTGCTAAAATGCCGAAAGTTAAATAATTTGACTTTTTTCCATTTAAATTCGCATCTTGAGTTTCGGGAGTCTGATTTGAGATCCGTCTTCGCGAGTATGTTACATATATTTTGTATAACTTGTATGCAAAAGTTGAAATTATTTCGAATATCGTAGGGTACCGTTTTAATTTTCGTCGCGAAGAGAAATTAAAATAAAAGAAAAAGAGTAAAAGACAAAAAAAAAAAGGAAAAAGGAAATAGATGAAAGTCGGTTGGTGTGAGCTTATAAGCTAAACAAGATCAGAAAGAGCAAAAGATGAGAACAGAGAAAAATGAAATAATGCAGTAAATAAAAATGCCAGAAATGAGAAAAGGGGCCGGAGAAAAGTAGAATTTTCACCCTGAAACATTCAGGTAATGATCCTAATATTATTTGAGTTTATTACGTGTGTTTGAATATGTTTTAACGGTAAAACTTGAAATATTAGACATCGTTTTAATAAGTTCAATTAATAGTTTAAGGGTCAAATGGACCCCGATAATGGAATTGATAATATATTCATACTCAGTGAGTTATGGGCAGCATATAAATGTAATTTATTTAGGGTTTGGTTATGTGACCATAAACCCTGTACATAGGCCTGGCCTGCGTATTGCGTATGCAAATAAGGTATCAGGTTCCTAACTGGATTGCCCTAAGATGTGAGGAATGAATCCTTTAGCCTAATTTGATATATTTTTCTGCTTATTGAATAGAGTGGGATCGTTTGGCAATGAAACCAAAGGAAAAGCGGTTATTGATTGGACGTACTAACTTTGTAACAAGGTAAGTGTTTATATCCATTTCTTTGGAGGCACCTGGCCTCGTGGATTTTCTTCCACATGTTCCTTACGTGTGTAGCTGCCGATAGGCGTACTCATTATGCCTTAGCTTTGGATTTACATTATATATTATATATTATATGTTATGTCCTGTTATTGGTATTGAATTGAGGATCTGAGCATTGTACTCTGGCTGTGAGTTGGCATCTACTTCCCAGCTGTTGGTGAGAGTCCCGAGCCGATGATGGGTTATTATTGAATTATATTGCATTCATATGCATTACATTGCATTATATTGAGGATAAGAGGATTCCGCCCTCGGAGCAGGATGATTCCGCTCCATTGCATTATATTGAGGGTAGGAGGATTCCGCCCTCAGAGCAGGAGGATTCTGCTCCATTGCATTATATTGAGGGTAGGAGGATTCCGCCCTCGGAGCAGGAGGATTCCGCTCCATTGCATTATATTGAGGGTAGGAGGATTCCGCCCTCGGAGCAGGAGGATTCCGCTCCATTGCATTTTATTGAGGTTAGGAGGATTCCGCCCTCGGAGCAGGAGGATTCCGCTCCATTTCATTATATTGAGGGTAGGAGGATTCCGCCCTCGGAGCAGGAGGATTCCGCTCCATTGCATTATATTGAGGGAAGGAGGATTCCGCTCCACTCATTTGGCACACGTGACCCTTTGCATCCTATTTCATTTCATCTCACTTCATGTTATTGCATCTCAATTCATACCATTGTGTAGACCTGCGGTACATGACTACTGTTCTGTTTATATTTGCACTGCTTATTTGTTAATATGTTTCTGGCTTGCATCTTTGGTTGAGTTCATAAGTTCCTTACGTGTTTCTAGTTGTTATCTGGCTCTGCGTTTTTATAATTTAAATAAGAAGAATTTGGTTTATCTGTTTCTTTTCTCCCTGGCTAGCTATCCTATTCTTTGAGGTGGCTAGTCTACCCCACTTATTGAGTCCTTTGACTCACCCTTGTTTGTTGTTTGTTCTTGTCTATTTATTTCGTTTCGGCAGGTTCACTCCAGGATTGAGTTCGCCACGTTGTTCGGGAGCGAAGACGGCTTCAGCTGTCAGGGTGAGCCAGCTTTTATTCCGGATGGCCACCAGTTTATTGTTTATTATTTCAGCTGCATTTTTCTCTCTTCAGGAGGTATCTGTCTTCTTTTGTACTCTTAGATGTCTAGTCTGGATAGCCCTAAACCTAGTATGTTGGGTAGTCAGCTGTAATTTCTTTTGTACAGCTTAGAGGTATCAGTATGTCTGTGCTTTTGTTTTAAGTCTTGTCCTTATTTATGATTTGTTATATTTATTTTCTGAATTAAATTAGTAAGGGTTCGCCTGACAGGTCTAGGGGAGGATGTCGGGTGCCCGCACGACCTAACCGGATTCTGGGTCGTGTCAATCCCCTCCTCACATTGTATTGTACTGAACACACGATTCGCCATCAACCTCGGCTACTCTCAAGGAATATGAAATTACTTCACTTTTCCTATTATTTCTTGATTATTTACATGTCTCTACTTTTATCGTATTGCTAACTTTTTCCATCGTATTATACTGTATTTCTTTTGACCTCATTCATAATTAATTGATTAACCTAGACGTATAAATTTAGGCATAAACAACTTTTATGCAACTTGTAACCGTTGTGTACTATTCAAACGACGATCCAACTATTCCTTGTAACCATTGGGTATTTTAAAATTTTGAGATAGTCGTTCGGAACATTCTTGTTTCATTAAAAAGAAGTGCATGGCTAAACTCTTAATAGCAGTTAATATGGAATACCTATATGTTTTAAAGTGTGTTTTTGTTATGTTAATTTTTCAGAATTCAAACAAACATTCAAATAATATATATTCGTCAATTATTCAGCATTCAAAATAAAAATGATAAGAGTAAGAAATTAATTTAAAGGAGTAACCAAAAGATGTTCGAGAACGACTAAAAGTTGTTCCAAGTATGACAGTTGATGTTCCAAACTTCAAAAAATCATAGTGAAAAGGATCAATATAAATGATGTTTCAGAATGACTGTTAGTCGTTCTGTACATAACAACAGATGTTCTAAACATTGATTTTCAAGAACCAGACAAAAATATTCTTGATTGGTCAGAGATTCAGCGCTTTACAAAAGTATGCTGGTTGTATTAGCATTTAAACAAAGAAATTACTTAATAAAATTCATATTGACATCCAAAATAAACCCAAAATAAGCATAAAAATTCAAGTTGCTATCTTGAGAAGATGAGTAGTAGTCAAGGTAACGCAGGCCCTTATCAACATGTATCCCTTTGAGTATGCTCTTTACCCTCCTTACTTCCTTTTTCATCCTTTTGAAGTCCCTTTTTGTAGTCATGGAAGAAGTCCTCAAATTTGAACTTCCAACCCCACACTTCAACCCGAAGATGTTCCAAAATATCATTAGCATGTACTTGTTGTGGTGAATCTGATGCCGCAACAGTGTTTTTCCTTGACGTGGACGCTCCTCTTGTTCTTTCTCTTTTTCTAGTGGATGCTCCTCTTGTAGTTGATGCTCCTCTTGTAGTGGCTGCTCCTTTTGGTGTGGATGCTCCTCTTGTAGTAGTGGCTTCTCCTTTTGGTGTGGATGCTCCTCTTGTAGTAGTGGCTGCTCCTTTTGGTGTGGAAATTATGCAAAGTTAACAATGTGGTGGACTCAAGCAAACCCATGAAGAAGATTTTATGTGTGCATATCTGGACAGGTTAGTGTGAAAGTTCTTCAACTCTTGTATTTTTGTTTTTGTTTTGTTTTAATTTTTTTTTTTTTTTGTAGGGAAAGCGCTGCAACTACTTTAGATGGCATAATGGAGAGAGGCCAGATCAAGCGAAGAGAGTAATATGGAGTCTATTGAAGAAGTTGAAAGTTGTTGAACAAGAGAGGAAAGAGGCACGATTATGGCGCAAAAACTTGGGTGTTGTGGTCGTGCTAATTGTTCTCATATTTTGTACTTGGATCAAGTAGGTTCATAGTTTAGATTCTATTTATTTTCAGTTGTTATGATTTATGTCGTAATGATTGATGAAATTTCAGAAAAACTTGTTAAGTAGATTATGATTATAACTTATGTCGTTCCCACGAATCAATAATGTTCTTAAACTAATATATATGTTCTGAACAATTGTAAAACTATACGATGAAGATAGTAACAAATAAAAAAGAGTGCTACAAACGATGGCATAAACGCGACATAAATCATTAAGATGTTCGAAACAACTCTATAAAAGATAGAACAACAAACATATGTTCCGAACATATGGTTAATACTCTTACTTGTAATATTGGTCATGTGTAGTGATTATCACCATCATTTATCACTGTAACTAGTATAATCTGTCATGTATGGTGACTATCACCATCTTATATCACTCTAAGTCGTATATTAGAGCTTGTCTAGTGATTATTACCATCATTTATCACTCTAAGTTGTATATTAAGATTTTTCTAGTGATTATCACCAATATTTATCACTCTAAGTTGTATATTAGGGCTTGTCTAGAGATAATCGCCACCATTTATCACTCTAACTAGTATAATTGGTCATGTCTAGTGATGATCACCATCATTTATCACTCTAACTTGTATATTTGGTCATGTCTACTGATGATCATCATTATTTATCAGTCTAATTAGTAAATTTGTCATGTGTAGTGACGATCACCAATATTTATTAGTCTAACTAGTATACTTGGTCATGTGTAGTGATAATCATAATCATTTATCACTCTAAGTTGTATATTAGGGCTTGTCTAGTGATTATGACTACAAGTTATCATTCTAAGTTGTATATTAGGGCTCGGCTAGTGATTATCACCATCATTTATCACTCTAAGTTATATATTCGGGCTTGCATAGTGATAATCACCATCATTTATTACTCTAACTAGTATACTTAGTCATGTGTAGTGATAATCATAATCATTTATCACTCTAAGTTGTATATTAGGGCTTGTCTAGTGATTGTCACTGTCATTTATCACTCTAATTTTTATAGTAGGGAAAGTTGTATATTAGGACTTGTCTAGTGATTATCACCATCATTTATCACTCTAAGTTGTATATTCGGGCTTGTATAGTGAAAATCACCATCATATATCACTCTAACTAGTATATTGGTCATGTCTAGTGATGATCACCATCATTTATCACTCTAACTAGTATAATTTGTCATGTGTAGTGATAATCACCATCATTTATCTCTCTTACTTGTATATTTGGTCATGTCTAGTGGTGATCACCATCATTTATTATTCTTACTTGTATATTTGGTCATGTCTAGTGATGATCACCATCATTTATCTCTCTTGTATATTTGGTCATGTCTAGTGATGATCACCATCATTTATTATTCTTACTTGTATATTTGGTCATGTCTAGTGATGATCACCATCATTTATTACTCTTACTTGTATATTTGGTCATGTCTAGTGATGATCACCATCATTTATCACTCTAACTAGTATATTTGGTCATGTCTAGTGATGGTCACCAACATTTATCAGTCCAACTAGTAAAATTGGTCATGTGTAGTGATGATCATCATCATTTATCACTCTTACTTATATATTTGGTCATGTCTAGTCATTATCACCATCATTTATCACTCTTACTTGTATATTTGGTCATGTCTAGTCATGATCATCATTCCTTATCACTCTTACTTATATATTTGGTCATGTCTAGTGATGATCACCATCATTTATCACTCTAACTAGTATATTTGGTCATGTCTAGTGATGATCACCATCATTTATCACTCTAACTAGTATATTTGGTCATGTCTAGTGATGGTCACCAACATTTATCACTCGTACTTATATATTTGGTCAGGTTTAGTGATGATCACTATCATTTATCAAGTATATTTTGTTATGTCTAGTGATTATCACCATCGTTTATCACTCTAACTAGTATATTTAGTCATGTCTAGTGATGATCACCAACATTTATCACTAACTAGTATATTTGGTCATGTCTAGTGATTATCACCATCATTTATCACTTGAACATAATCAATGCATCCCAAATATGTAGCTAACCTGTTGGAGCACACGTTCGATGTTCCGAACATATAGCTAACATGTTGGAACACACGTTCGATGTTCCAAACGAATTTACTGTCTAGAAGGGTTTAGGTTTTAGGGTTTGGGGTCAAGATGTTCTGGACGACAAGGTAGATTTTCTTAACTTTTCAGAAAATTATGGAGGATATTATATAGAACAGTCGTTTGGAACATCTTATTTTAATATCCTAAACGACTTCAATATTTTGCGAACTCAAAGATCAAATATGTGCACAACATAAATTAAACCTGCAGTAAAGCAAATATGTGCACAAATAAATTAAAACTGCAGTAAAGCAAATATGTGCATAACATAAATTATACAAGTAGGACAGAAATTTCATTATAAAATTCAAAAATAGGAAATAAAAAAAATTGTTCAAACATTATAAGTAGGACAAAGCGTCCAATTCAAAAATTCAATTTGTAGGCTGAGTTGTAGCTTTAGTTCTACTACAATCAACGGGCCATGTAGTTCTTTTGTTACCATATCTCTTACAGTTGCCACATTTATTTTTCCTCTTTGGAAGACATTCACCAATAGACTGAATCCGGTTAACCCTTCTACTTCCTGGCTTGTTCGGCTTTGGGGGCAGAGGCACTGGATAAATTATCTCATATACAGAGACTATCCATGATTCTTCAGGAGGTACTGCATTGACAGGCTCTGCATAGGCAATGACGTATGCTTGTGTTGTGTAATATCCAGAAGTGTATTCATAGACTCTACTTTCATATTCATCACCATGCAATCCCCTAATCGTTGACATAGCTTGTTTACAAGGTAACTCATCAAGATCAAACTCCCTACACGTACATGTCCTCTTATATAGATCAACTTCTGCCTCAAACCCTTGAATAATAATTTCGAAACCATAAGGTCCCTTCCTGGAGAAAACTAGCTAGCTTGTCTCCCACTTTTTTATTCTTCCTTATTTTAGTTTCAACATCTGGGACACATAAGCTTGGGTGGTTGATTAATTCCATAGCCCTCGTGTGGAATTTTTCTGCAAAGTTCCTACCTATATCTTTCAAGAGGGCAGCAATGGGGTATTCTCTTTGATCCTTCAGTATTGAATTAATGGACTCAAATATGTTTGACGTCATTGCTGCAAACCTATAAACAAAACTATTATAATAATACAAGAGATGCTCCTAATATTAAAACAGAAGTTCAGAACAACAGAAGGATGTTTGGAACATCATCAAGGTTAAAAGTAAACATTTGAATAGATATTCAAGACATCAATAGGATGTTCGAAACGCCAAGAAGGACGTGTGGAACATATAGAAAAAAAACATGACAATAATATGAGAACTTGTTATTGATAGTTTATCTGTTTCATGGGAAATGTAATCTGGTCCATCTATGATAGCTAACATCATTTTCAAGATAATTAGCTACCCTCCAATCAATACTTCTGATATCATCCATAGAATCCTGGAACTCCTGTACCTTGTATGCCTTTGTTGTAGTGTAATATTTATGAAGACTTGTTCCAAACTGAAACTTTGTTCGGATGTTTTCACCAAGGTGCCTCATGCATACTCCATAGTGAGCAGAAGGACACACTTGGGAGACCATCTTCGAGATGCTCGGATATCTATTCGAAATAATGCACAACTCTTCACTATCTGGGACTATGGTGCATAATTGTTCGAAAATGTACTCACACGAGGCATCACATTCTTTGTCTACAACACAAAAGCAACAGGGTAGATGTGACTCATTGCGTCTTGAGCAACAGTAGACAACAACACCCCCTCCATACTCGCAAGACAAATGTGTACCGTCAACGACTAGGACTTTTCTCATATAAGTTAATCCCCTGATCCATGCTTCATAAGAGAGAAAAAAATACAAAAACTTCCCAGTGTTAGAAAGCCTCAAATCTTTCTTGGTTCCTAGATTCTTACTCCTAACCATATAAGCATAAACATCTAGAATTTCAATACCTTTCTCATGTGTTCCCCGTATCAAAGCCTTTGCAAATTAACAGCCCCTATGACACTTCCAATAGCTAACCTGACAACCCAAATCGGTATTAAGGGACTCCCTGATAGATTTTGTGGTTGGACCTTTTCCATTTAAATATTTACCTTTCATGAGCTCACCAATTATCTGGGCAGAGGCTTGTGAATTATGACTAGAATGATGTAAGACACCGCATATGTTCAAGTTATTATAAACAGTAATATAAAACCTATCATTACTTTTATACCTCATTGCCCTTATCCACCACTTGCAATTCACATTTACACATCTAGCATTAAAAATATTTGCCGTATTCTTCAATGCTTTATAATTAAAACAATGTTTAACTGTTGAAACCTTTAATTTGGTTACCAACTCTTTCTTATTTGTGAAAGTCAAACCTGTTTCAAAATCTGTGCCATCGACGAAGTGAAATTTCGGTTGGCTGCTCTGTGTCGGAACCTGATTTTTGGCATTTTATGCCTATATTTCCTTACGTTTGAGTACTTTATTCGCCTGTTTTCTAGTTAATGAATGTGATTTTGCACTGATTTTATGTCTTATGATTGTAGTTTGTTATGAAGTGCAATTGGAGCTTTAAAGACCATGATCGAGCAAGAAATGGTTGGAATTTGGATTGAGGAATGGATCGAGCACACGAAGGCACAACACGAAGCAAGTTGCGGACGGAGAAAATTGGAAATTGGCTTGGCGCCCTAGGTGGCGTGCCGCGGCAGGCACCGAGACCAGCTTCTGGCGCGTTTGGTTGCGCGGCGTGAGGCCATGGCGTGCAAGTTTCGACGGGGTCTGCTTGGGTCAGCGCGTTCGGAGGCGCGGGGCGCCAGCTACAGCGCCCCTAAAGCGGGCTTTGGAGTCATTTTTCGTCTAGGCTTAGGTGTAACTTATTACTAGGCCTTTGTAAACCCTATAAATACTCTTTTAATTAGTTTTTGATAGGAGTTCAGATTTTGGAGCAAGTTTTGGAGGAGAGGGGAGGAGCCCTAGATGTCTTTTAATCAAGTTCTTTCTCTCTTTCTCTTATTCTTTTCTTTAATTCTATAGTTTGTTCGTTCTAGGGTTAGAGTAAATACATGAAGGTTGATGTTTGAAAGTTGATTTCTACCTATTAAGTTACCATTACAGATTGTTTATTCTTTCTTGACCCTAATTGTTTGGTTATTGAGGCCTGATAATTGAACCCTATCTACGGTTTACAAGTTGAACTCGACGGAGGGAACTTGTAAACGCAATAAGAAAGAGTAGGGCTAGATTGTGAACCTGGACATCGGGGAACCAATCAGTGAGTAGGATAGACATATACTTGCTCGCCTAGCTTAAGTAATCACAGGATTCGTTAATCCATGCACGTGATTCAACCCATAGACATATAGGGATTGGAGTAGTCTGCATAGACTGTGAAGAATCGAAAGATTTTCACGGGTACATTTAACCTGTTAGTTAGCAATCTAGGAAATCAAGAAGTAGAATCAACTGGAAAACTCAACTGGATTATTTGTAGCTCTGACCCTGGACCGTTTCTCCATATTGATAACAACCCATAAATTGTTCTGTTACTTGACTTCAGTTAATTGTTTTAATTATTGTTTAAGTTAGTAAAATCTCAACCATTGGAAAAAGATCCCTGAATAGTCCTTAGGAAATTGTTTGTTAGGAGTCCAGTCTGAATAATCCTCGTGGGAACGATACTCTACTTATCACTTTATTACTTGTCGACCACGTATACTTGCGTGTGCGTTGGGAGCAACAAGTTTTTGGCGCCGTTGCCGGGGACTAAATAATTGACGGTTTTCCTTTTGAACGATTTACTTATTTTCTATTCAGGTTTAATTTTTGTTTAGTTAGTATTGTGTTACTTGTCTTACCATGGCATCTTTTAATAAAAATTGGTCGAATGATGATTGCTCATATTTTGAGGATCTCTGTCTACTTTGCGGAGGAACCCACTTGTGGGAAAATTTTCCAACTCTTTCAACCCTACGAGACTGGTTATGTGAATTTTCTACCAATTTTGATTGGGATTTTTGTAAATTGTGTGGTGGTCGGTGGAATGATTGTCCTAAGTGTCATGCTCCTTCCCCCAATAATTTTTGTGATGATTCTAATGATGTTTGTGAGTTTGACAGGAGTGATAAAGTGCAGGTTGTTAGCGAAACTTGGCTAATGGAGCAAGCCAAACTCTTAGAAGCTAATGGGTATTTCAGGAGTGAACTTACAAATATGACGAGGCAGTTTATGGAAGAAAGGGTTGTGCTCAGGCAAGAGATCGACGAATTTGGCTTGACTATTGACGACTTGGAGGCGAATTTGAGTGATATGGTTGAGATGTCTAATGCCCAATTATCAGTTGTCGTGAATAGTAGATTTGAGATAGAAGAGCTTAGAAGCCAATTTGAGAAGCAGAAAGTGGAATTCCTACCATTCGACCCAATATTAGTTGATGATGCCAAGGTTGAAAAAATTACATTAGAGTCAAGTGAGGAAATAGAAAACATCATATTAGAGGACTCTAGTGTTTGTGCAAGTGTGGGTGTCAAAAGTAATACAATTTTAGAATTGAAGCACATTGGACCTCATTCCAATCATTTTTCAATATTGTATTTGGATGGTGACATGAATCACCCGCGCCTATGAAGAAACCAAAGAAGGAGGAATAAGGTGCTTATATTTTATAGTTTGTGATGCCGAGGAGACAAAACGACATCCCTCATGTAAAGTCCAAGAAGTGCAAAATGCGACATTGGTTACTTGGTCCTTTTGTATTTTTTCCACCACCCCAATACCATAGTCGTAGGCTTGAGGCAAAGTTGGGGATTCAATTCATTAGTTCAAGGTGGAGAAAAAAGTGATTAAGTTGTCTTCGTCGTGCCGCGATGTTAAATCAAGCGCTTCTTGGGAGGCAACCCAATTTGCTTGCTTTATTTTTATTTATTTTTTATTATTTTTATAGTTGTATATTACTTTAGGTGATTCTTTGGATTGCACGTTCATGTAATGTCAAGTTTAAGTGTGGGGTGTCCTCACCCCTGCCTAATATTGATGACCTGTTGGGGGAAGTCTGAGTACCTCATGTTATACAGACGCTTGGTGGGTTCGTGATAGAGATGGCGTCACTGCTAGCACCAAAGGCTAGATCTTTCGGCCTTCAGGGAAGTTCCTTAACTCTTTTACTTTATTTTTAGCACTGAGGACATTGCTTAGTTTTAAGTGTGGGGTGGGGAACTCTCCTTTATTTTGAGGTTAGGGATTCATGTACCGTTAGGATTTTTCTTTTGTCACTTGACTTTATTTTTATTTGTTTCTTGCTTTAATATATGAAAAAATGGAAAAAATCAGAAAACCAATGAAAAAATTTTCAAAAAGATTTTATTTTTAGTCTTTATTAGTGGTACATGTTATCCACCCCGTGGTTTTTCTTATGGCCTCGGTTCTTTTCCACTGGGAGGTCTTTGAACCGGATAGTTTTTATTTTTATTAGGATTAGAGTACTTAGTTGTTAGATGACCCTGGACGAAGGGAATAGGTGGAATGCTAGGTGGTTTTGATTTGTTTGATACCGGTGGACTTGAACTTGTTGCATGTGCTACTTGTGATGTCTTTTGGTTTTAAATTGTGATGCATGCCTAGAAAAAAAAATGGAATGACTCCTTGAGATGCTTGAGTCCACTCACTTGACTTTGTTGTGAACCTTTGTGCATTAGTGCTTAATTTTCCACAAGTTGCACCCTATTTACTTGATTGAGAGTTGTGATGGAGACTTTTTGTGTGGATCGTGTGCAATGTATGTTGTGAGGCATATTCTTATTTTGCTCCATGTGTGCATAATTGGTGTCTAGAACTTTTCCCCTGTGTGTGCAAAGTGAAATCCTATGTTTGCTCTAGTCGGAAAATGATACAGGCCGTCTTTTGATTTGCCTACCCTTATATATACACATTGGACTTGATTGTTGTGATCTCTTTGACCTTTTTGTTGGCACCCACACCCCAAGCCCACCCACTTGTTCTAAATTGCTTTCTTTTGGCCCTTTAATCCTTAAGCACTTTAATTGATAATGTGATATTGATGTAGAGTTGTGGTAGAAATATTGGGAGGTTTTTGAGTGGAACCAATGAGGGGAATATGTAATGAATTGTGTAGTAGTTGAAGGAGCATTAGTAAGGTTTGGAAGAAGTGAATAGAAAAAAAAACAAATGAAAAGAAAAGAAAAAGCTGAAAAAAATTGGAAAAAGAAAAAAGTGAATATCCATCCTTGCTAGTGTTTTGCTTAAAAAAAGAAAAATTTGCTACTTCTTGAAAAAGGTGTGTGTGAAATTTGTTGGTTGGGTGAAATGGGTGGCTTTGATGAGATATGTGCTTAATTTGTATTGTGATGTATTAAAAGTGCTTAGGGAGGTAGTCACTATTATCCATATGTATCCTACCAGCCCCTTAGCCTACATTACAACTTTTTTAAAGTCCTAGTTAATCCCGATTGGAGTGAGCTTACATTAGTGGAGTCCTACACTACGGGCAAGCCTATGGTACATCATGTGTGATATGTGAGCTTTTCATGAGAGTGTGAAAATTCTTTCTATGATATTGTCCCCGTTCTATTCTTGATATTCATTGTTGTATGTGATATTTGGGGGACACTCTTTTGCTTCATTATTGGTGCGGGCACATGGTTTGCATGAGATAGGTGAAGTCGTAGCTTCTTGGTTGAGTAGGTAGGTGTGAAGTTGTGGGAGCATGGTTGCAATGAGTTGAGTTTGTGCATTTGAGTTGTCTTGGGGTGGTTGTTCTCATGTTTTTGAGTTTGTTATATTATTGGCATTTTTGTTGGACCCATAGTAGTCATGTATGCATTTGTTCAATGGTCGGTATCAACCATAGTCATAGGCAGACCTGTTTTACCTAGGTTGGGAAGTTATTTGTGATTGCTCGAGGGCGAGCAAAGATTCAAGTGTGGGGTGGTGATGTTTGGTATTTTATGCCTATATTTCCTTAATATTTCCTTACGTTTGAGTACTTTATTCGCCCGTTTTCTAGTTAATGAATGTGATTTTGCACTGATTTTATGTTGTATGATTGTAGGTTGTTATGAAGTGCAATTGGAGCTTTAAAGAGCATGATCGAGCAAGAAATGGTTGGAATTTAGATTGAGGAATGGATCGAGCACACGAAGGCACAACACGAAGCAAGCTGCGGACGGAGAAAAGTGGAAATTGGCTTGGCGCCCTAGGTGGCGCGCCGCGCCAGGCACCGCGCCTAGCTTCTGGCGCGTTTAATTGCGTGGCGCGGGGCCATGGCATGCAAGTTTCGACGGGGTCTGCTTGGGTCAGCGCGTTCGGAGGCGCGGGGCGCCAGCTACAGCGCCCCTGGAGCGGGTTTTGGAGTCCTATTTCGTCGAGGCTTAGGTGTAACTTATTACTAGGCCTTTGTAAACCCTATAAATACTATTTTACTTAGTTTTTGATAGGAGTTCAGATTTTGGAGCAAGTTTTGGAGGAGAGGGGAGGAGCCCTAGATGTCTTCTAATCAAGTTCTTTCTCTCTTTCTCTTATTCTTCTCTTTAATTATATAGTTTGTTTGTTCTAGGGTTAGAGTAAATACATGAAGGTTGATGTTTGAAAGTTGATTTCTACCTATTAATTTACCATTACAGATTGTTTATTCTTTCTTGAGCATAATTGTTTGGTTATTGAGGCCTGATAATTGAACAATATCTACGGTTTACAAGTTGAACTCGACAGAGGGAACTTGTAAACGCAATAAGAAAGAGTAGGGCTAGATTGTGAACCTGGGCATCGGGGAACCAATTTGTGAGTAGGATAGACATATACTTGCTCGCCTTGCTTAAGTAATCACAGGATTCGTTAATGCATGCACGTGATTCAACCCATAGACATATAGGGATTGGAGTAGCCTGCATAGACTGTGAAGAATCGAAAGGTTTTCACGGGTACATTTAACCTGTTAGTTAGCAATCTAGGAAATCAAGAAGTAGAATCAACTGGAAAACTCAACTGGATTATTTGTAGCTCTGACCCTAGATCGTTTCTCCATTATTGATAACAACCCATAAATTATTCTGTTACTTGACTTCAGTTAATTTTTTTAATTATTGTTTTAGTTAGTAAAATCTCAACCATTGGAAAAAGATCCTTGAATAGTCCTTAGGAAATTGTTTGTTAGGAGTCCATTCTGAATAGTCCTCGTGGGAACGATACTCTACTTATCACTTTATTACTTGTCGACCACGTATACTTACGTGTGCGTTGGGAGCAACAAGTTTTTGGGTATATATGACACGATCCTCCTCTACATATTTTTCTTGTTCTTCATCTACATCAACGCCTCCTCTGTCTTCTTCTACCCCTCCTCCTTTGTCTTCTCCTACTTCTTCATGTACGTCATCCACTCGCTGACTAAAATCATGTCATCCACTATTTAGAATTTCTTGGTCATTAGAACCAACACATTCCTCCGGCATAGAAACCACAGTTACCCTTAGAGTGGTACTAGCACCATTACAATCAATATCATCCATATGAAGATGTACATCATCATCATTTCTTATTGTAATGGGAGGAGTCTTTTGATTTGCGGCAATACTCAGCATGTAAGTAGTGCTAATGTCCCTCGAATTGTCTCTTATCCCCTAAATTTTGATGATTTTTTAAAGTAGAACATCATACGTAACATCTCTGGGCAAAAGAATGGGTCTTGACTCTTTCATCTTCGGATCCCAAGAATAACATTTAGAACACTCCACCCGTTCACCTTGATAATTAACTTCTAATATAACCTCACCCATTGATGGTAACCTGCAATAAATTGGAATGACACTTATTAGTATCAAATTGATAATATTTATACAAGGTGTTCAAAACTTTCCAAGTTTCTCGTTTGGAACATCGTATGTAGAAGTTGTGAACATCTAAATACAGTTTTCCACTGATTAATGCAAGATGTTCCAAATTTCTGAAAAGACGCTCCAAATATCCTTCTAGGATGTTTCGAATATTTTATGAGAAAATTTCAATATTTATATACCACTGGTAAAACCCTAACAAGATGTTTGGAATTGTTGTTACGACCATAGGAACGTCAAAAAAGATGTTTGGAATTGCTGGCAGGATGTTCGGAGAACCTGCATTTGAAACAACCTCGAATAAACAAAAAGCAAATAAAACATGTTTTAAAGTTAGCACACTTACAGGAGATGACTGAATCGATAAGATTACAAATAGATGAACAAGATTTCTCCATTTTTGAATAAGTAACGAGCAGCGTTGGCAAATTTAACTAAATAACATATAACCTAAATGTAGGTGGTATGAGCTTGTATTTCGAAAAATTGGAGATGATATTGAGTAAATAATGTGGATGAAAAGATTATTTCAATGTAGCAAGAAGCTCAATAGTGAAGCTATGGTGGAATTTTGAGAGGGAAATGGAATGGTAAAAATGGAGGGAAAAACGGGGGAGAGGAGAGAGGGAAGAGCTGCATAGATCTAGGTTTATTGCCAAATTTGGCAAAAGAAGTGGCTTTTTATACTTGGACCGTTGTGTAACATAAAAAACTTTGGGGTGAGAAGGTTAGGTAGTTAGAAGCTTTTAATGCCATTAATGATTAGAGGACCCTATACTTCATTATTAAAACTTGAGCCTTTTTCCAATTCCTCCTCAGACTCCTCCACTTCTACCACAGGTTTAGGCACCTTTTTCTACTTTCCCTTCCTACTTCTCTCAAGATTTGTAGCCATTCTCTCATCAGCAGCCTTTACAGTACTCCTGCATCTCCTAACCCCACTAGTAGAAGTTTGAGCAGAAGGAACAGTTCCTTTAGCCTGTGCAGAACTTTCCCCTTGGCTTTTCTTCTTCAGCACAGGTTTATAGCTTTCACTGATTTTCTTAAGCCTGGCATGAACTGCAGCAAGCTGTTTAGGATTAATAGGACCCTGTTTCTTCAACCTTCTTTTCATTCGCCTCACATTTATAAGATCAATTATAGGCCTATCACCATCACTTACACCATCACTATCATCAGGAATGTTTCTATCTGCTTTAGGAGCAACCATAGGAGACCCTGGAGACCCATGCATGGAAGCCTCTAAACCCCTCACATTCTCATTTTCTCCCTCAATGTTTGGAACAAGAAGCCCTAAATCTCTCACCTCCTCCGTTTCTCCCTCATTGTCAACCACATTGAGTGGTTCAGCATAATTAACTTGATATTGATACCCAATTATTGCTCTAGAAAAATCCTCAACTTATTCTAAGGTTTCAGCAATAGAGGGAACTGATCCTTCCCCCTGAGTTTCAGATTAATGGTTTTGAGGGTTTGGATTTTTTGGGAGTGGTGAAGTTGTATCCATGGGTGAAGTTTGATTAGTGACTTTGTTTTGTTCAGTGGTAGGGGTAGAAGAACAAGTTTCAGGTGCAAGAGACATGGCAATTAAACGTTTGAGAAGATAACTCACAATTCTTTCTGAAATTTTGAAAAACTTGAAGAGAAATAATGTGAGATGAGAAGGTGTGTATGTGTGTTTATATAGGAGTGAATTTAGTTGTAAAGTTTCAGTAAAAAAACTGATTCACTTACCTCATTGACTGAATTTCACACGTTAACAGACTCTTAGATTTCTCCGAAAAAGTGTCGTTATGATTTG
Source organism: Petunia x hybrida (assembly GCA_037355625.1). Classification (NCBI taxonomy): domain Eukaryota; kingdom Viridiplantae; phylum Streptophyta; class Magnoliopsida; order Solanales; family Solanaceae; genus Petunia; species Petunia x hybrida. Next base: position 12,560 of record JBBBVM010001038.1, on the reverse strand, counting down.
GGAGTTCTAGTCGGATTGGGAACTAGTTTTTTGATGGGACTCTTTTTCAGAACGTATAAACCAAGTGGGATTCTACTTAATCTAGTTACCTATAGCCCTTTAACTCTTATAAAATCTGAATAAAATTATAGTACATACTTGAAAATGTATCAAAGGAACAGTTTCCACAGCCAATATTAATCACTTTACACAATCTGAAATATTAAGAAAATAAGGGTAACATAATTAAAATTTAGCAAATTTAAGTAGAAATCATGGCATAGAGTATACAATTAACTATGAGACTGAGCTAAACTTCTAATTGACTTTAATAAAAAATTTAAGCCAAATTTTCTAGCAAATTTAGAAGAGAAGCTAAGTAGACTTAGGTGAATTTAATCATCCCAAATTCTAACATGTTCATTTCAAAAGGATTACTACTTAAGGCCTTTGTGAAAATATTAGCTATTTGCTTATTAGTGGGGCAAAAAGCTATAGTAATCAAATCCTTCTCATAATTGTCTCGTAAGAAATATTATCTTATGTCAATGTGTTTTGTTCTCTTGTGATGCACTGGATTCTTAGTCATGTTAATTGCACTAGTGTTATCACAATATATAGGAACAGTTCTTACATCAACACCAAAATCTTGTAATTGTTGTTTAATCTATAATAATTGTAAACAATATGAGGCAGCTGCTACATACTCAGCGTCTGTAGTGGAAAGAGCCATTGAATTTTGCTTCTTGGTTCCCTATGAAACCAAACACTCAACCAAGAAAATGTGGCATACCTGAGGTACTTTTTCTATCCACAAGAAAACCTGCATAGTCAGCATCAATATATCGAACAAGATTAAAATTTCCACCTTTAGGATACCAAAGACACCTAAGGAACATGTTCCTTTCAGATATCTTAAAATTTTTTTAACAGCTTTTAAATGTGATTCCTTAGGATCTGACTGAAACTTGGCACATAAACCAACACTGAAAACTATATCAGGTCTACTAGCAGTTAGATAAAGCAAGGAACCAATCATACCTCTATACAAATTTTTATCAACTGAATTACCATGTTCATCCAGGTCTAATTTAGTGGCACTGGCAATTGGTGTATCAATTTCCTTAGCATGATCCATGTCAAATCTTTTAAGCAATTCCTTTACATATTTTTATTGGTGGATCATAGTTCCATTTGAGATTTGCTTGATTTATAAACCCAAGAAGAAATTGAGTTCACCCATCATGCTCATCTCAAACTCACTTCCCCATCAAGCTTGCAAGTAGCACCAAAGATTATATCATCTACATAGATTTGAACAATTAAGAGATGTTTACATTTTTCCTTAAAAAACAATGTGTTATCCATTTTACCTCTTTTATAGTCATGTTGAAGTAGGAATTTAGACAAACATTCATACCAAGCTCTTGGTGCTTGCTTGAGTCCATACAAAGCCTTGTCCCACTTGTAAACATGCTCAGGGAACTCTTCATTCTCAAAACCAGGTGGTTTTTGACATACACTTCTTCTTTCAAGTAGCCATTCAGGAATTTACTCTTTACATCCATCTGATATAGAGTGAAGTTCATGTAGGTGGCAAAAGCTATAAGAAGTCTTATTGCTACCAGTCTTGCAACGGTGACAAAAGTCTCATCATAGTCAATGCCTTCCTCTTGACTATATCCCTAAACAACTAATTTGGCTTTATTTCTGGTTACCATACCATCCTCATCAACTTTATTCCTGAATACCAAATTTGTACCTATGATGGACATGTTCCTTGGTTTTGGTTCCAGGTGCCAAACTAGACTCCTTTGAAATTGATTCAATTCCTCCTGCATAGCTTTTATCCAGTCTTCATCCTTCAGTGCCTCTTTTACATTTTTAGGTTCAACTAGAGATAGAAATGCACTAAAGGCATACATGTTATGATTCTTGACTGCAGATCTTGTCCGAATTCTAGCTGACTTATCTGAGATTATCTGATCTACAAGATGTGAGCCTTGATACCTATAAGGCTTGAGTACCAGTCCATCATGTGTGTTTTCATACTGAAGAACAGTTCCTGATATGGTAGCATTGCCAGGTTGAGAGGTGGATACAACATTTGTTCCCCCTGTCTCTGTGCTACCCTTCTCAGTTTCAGTTTGAGGAACTGTTCCTTGTAACTCTTTTCTCAGAGATTCCATTGACACTGATTGCATTTGTTGGGGAACAGGTTCTCCATGCCTTAGCATCCTAATTTCTTCATCCTCCTGTACCTGTTCTTGAGATAAACTGTCAATTTCATCAAACTTAACATGCATGCTTTCTTCTATTTTCATAATTTTCTTGTTAAAGACTCTGTAACACTTGCTATTTAATGAATAACCAACAAAGACTCCCTCATCACTTCTAGGGTCAAATTTCCCTTGGGCATCTCTTTCATTATTATGAATAAAACATTTACAACCAAAAGCCTTAAGATGTGAAATGTTAGGTTTTCTTCCTTTAAACAGTTCATATGAGGTCGTTTCTAACAGAGGTCTTATCATACACTTATTTATTATATAGCAAGCAGTATTAATAGCTTCAGCCCAAAAGTTTTGTGGAAGATTTTCAGACATCAACATGGTTCTAGCTATTTCTTCTAAAGTCCTATTTTTTCTTTCAACCACACCATTTTATTGTGGAGTCCTAGGTGATGAAAGTTATAATCAATGCCATTTTCATTACAGAAGTTAAAGAACATCTGATTTTAAAATTCAGTTTCATGATCTGACCTAATAGCAACAATGTGACTATCTAGAGTTTTTTGAGCTTTCTTAGCTAATATTGAAAATACATTAAATGCTTCTTCCTTAGATGCAAGAAAAATAGTCCAAGTAAATATAGAATAATCATCAACTAGTACCATCACATACTTCTTATCCCCACGACTCATTATTCTCATTGGTCCACAAAGATCCTTATGGACCAGTTCCAAAGTTTTGGTAGTACTGACCTGTTTCTTTGGTTTAAAAGAAGATTTTACATGCCTCCCTGTAGCACAAGCATCACAAACTCTTTCTTCCTTGAACTTAATATTAGGAAAACCTATCACCAAGTCCTTAGAAACAAGTTTGTTCAACTATGAAAGACTAGCGTGACCAAGTCTTTTGTGCCATAGGAGGGGATCATTTTGCATCACACTCATACTTCCATCAGCTAGTGACGAGATATCAACTTTGTAAATATTTCCATGTCTATTTCCCTTCAAAATAACCTCTCTAGATGCTTGGTCAGTTACAGTACAACCAGTAGAAGAAAAATTCACATTGTTACCTTTGTCACACAATTGAGATAACCTCAATAAACAATGTTTCAGTCCATCTACCAGAAACACATTATCGATGCTATGTGAATCAAACATACCTACCTTTCCAATGACAATAATTTCCCCTTTCTTATCATTATTGAAGGAAACACTTCCTCCTTGAAAAGCTGAGAGTGGAAAAAACTGTTCCTTGTGTCATGTCATATGCCTTTAGCAACCACTGTCCCTGTACCACTTGTGGCTCCTCACTTTCACTCTAGCCTTAACATCTTCTTCATTTCACGAATCCTCAAGAGCTATAAGAGAAAGATCATTATCTGTTCCATCATCAGACTGCTCATCTCCACTATCCTGCCAGCCTGCAACCATGGCTTTTGAAGATCCACTCTTCTTAAGGAGTTGTTCCTTAGAATTTCTCCTTCTTTCAACTTGCTTCTTTCTCCATTCTTCTTCCATGACTGAACACTTGCTGATATAATGCTCCATGCTTTTACATTTGAAACATTCTCCACCATATTTCATGTCAAAAGACCTACTCTGTCCACTAGACCCATTTTTTCTTATTCATAAACCTTTGGATACTTCGAGCAATTAGGACTAGTTCCTTCTCATTATTAACAGGTTTATAAGCAACAGTTAAGGCTAGATTGGGTTCAATTTTAACTGGTTCTTATACATTCTTGACTTTCTTTCTTAGTTCATAAGTTCTTAGATTACATATTAGCTCATCTAAGGAAAGACTGCTAAGATCCTTGCTTTCAATGATAGTACAGGCCTTAATTTCCCAAGAGACTGGGAGTACCCTAATCAAAATCTTTTCAACCCTATCTTCTATAGTTAAAATCCTTCCTAGAGAAATAAGTTCATTTGCAATGGCATTAAACCTACTGTACATTTCAAAAATTGTCTCTCCTTCTCTAATTTTAAAATTTTCATATTTAGCAATGAGAAGCGTACCTCTAGATCTTTTTACCTGGTTGGTTCCTTCATGAGCAACATGCAATGCATCCCAAATTTCTTTGCCTGTGGAGCAGCCTTGAATTCTAGTGTACTCATCAGGACCATATCAACAAATAAGCCATTTTTTAGCCCTTGCATTCTTCTCCCATTGGCTCAAGTCATCACCATTGTATTCCCTTCTAGTTTTGGGAATATCATTACATTCAGTATCCTTCTTCATGGGAGTTATGGGACCCTCAGTGATTATATCTCATTGTTCATAATCCTCAGCTTGAAGATGATATTTCATCCTCTCCTTCCAGCATGTGTAATTCTTACCATTGAACAATGGTGGCCTAACAGTGGACTGACCCTCAGAATTTTCCTGTGGTGTACTCATTTTTCTAATCCTAAGGTCTTAGCCTCTTCAAGGATAACACGCTATGCTACCAATTGATATACCCAAAATACACCACAATTACATAAGAAGGGTGATTTGTGTAATATACGATTATGGGACCCTCAGTGATTATATCTCATTGTTCATAATCCTCAGCTTGAAGATGATATTTCATCCTCTCCTTCCACCATGTGTAATTCTTACCACTGAACAATGGTGGCCTAACAGTGGACTGACCCTCAGAATTTCCATGTGGTGTACTCATTTTTCTAATCCTAAGGTCTTAGCCTCTTCAAGGATAACACGCTCTGATACAAATTGATATACCCAAAATACACCACAATTACATAAGAAGGGGTGATTTGTGTAATATACGATTTTTGTTAACTTACTTACTTTAAGGACCAGTTCCACAGATGTGTTCCTTTACTTTATTAAGTACGGAATAAATAAAGAACAAGTAAATGAACACTAGATTTTAGCGTGGAAAAACCCCAATAACTTGGGAACAAAAAATCACAGCCTACTCTCTCGAGTAGGATTTCAACTTCACTATTTGAAAGACTCACTTGGTTACAAGATTTCCCTCTTACTATTCTAGGAGTAACTCTAATCCTATAGTGATCCCTTTTACAATAGGTGAAGTTTCTTCAAGTAACAAGACTTGAAAATGTGTACTCTTACAAAACTTCTAAGAAAGTAAATAGTACAACTCAATAGTACCTACTACAGATGAACTAGGATTAAGAACAATACTGATTCGATCTAAGGAACGGGTTCTTCACTTAGTTCTCTTTAGCTTGTGACTGCTCAAATATAACTTAGATTTGCTTCAACGTTTTTGCTCTAAACTCTCTGTATTTGTGCGTATCTTTAACTGACGAAGTGCTTCTTAATTTCAAGAGTTGGAAACTTGAGAAGCCTTGTACAATTAGAACTCCAAATATCTTCCAGAGTTTGAGTCCTAATTGAACTCCTTCTTGGATATATGATAACTTGTTTGCTTCATCCCAATCTGTATGCAACCTTTTCAATCTCGTGCAACCCTGCATAATTATCAAGATAAACATTAGAATTAGGATAATATTAACATTTTTCGCTCAATTAATTTTGCATTAATATTTATTCAGCTGCAAAGATTCAAAGGAACATGTCCATTGATCTGTTCCTTAGTCATCAGTCAAAACTCCAAGCTAACAATACTAAAATAAGAAAATATTGCTATTGAAACCCTAATAACTCCTCCCCCTTCTTCTCTCCTTTATCTCTCCTGCTCTAGCGAGCCCTTCTCCGCACCCAACCTTGTCCGTCTTGTATCGTGCTGATGCTGCCATCTCCGGTAAAGTGGTGTTGAGCCGATATTGCTGCTTCATTTTTCTAGCGATAACTGCTGCTCCTACGCTTCTCCGATGAGGTGCAACTGCTTCATTTCTCTGGCGACTGCATGCTGCTGCTGCTTCATTTTCTCTGGTAAATTTACTGCTTTGTTTCTCCGACAAGCTACTTCTCCAGCGATCTGCAATGCTGGCGCTACTTCTTTTCGTAGCAGCCACTGGTACTTTTTCTTCTTTTGGAGGTTTTCCATAAGCTATGACGGATATATGATGGTTATGGTTGATTTCTGGTTGGAGTTTAAGGTCGAAGGGAATGTATGTCACGTGTATCTTATTGCATGTCTGGTGTATATCATGTATATACAGTGGTGATACAACTGGCATACGAAGTATATACACCTTACATACCATAAATTACACAAAATACATGTTATTTTATCCATTATATGTACATTATATATACACATTGAATGACTTATGTATTCAGCGTACGTACATGAAGATATAACAGACATACAAAATATATATATGAATGTCATACAATAATTGTATTATCGTGTATCTTCATTAGATGTGCATTGTATTCTTGTACATACGATGGAGATATACTTTTTTCAAAAATATATACAATATGTGTGTTTTTGTGTGTGTATATATATATCTATACATACACAACTCCGGCAATGGTCGGTGATGATTGCTAGAGGTGGCAGCTTGAAGAGGGCAGTTATGGGCGGTGCCTGGGGTGGTATGGCTGTGTAGAGGAGGATCTAGGTTTTTCCCACCTTTTATGTAAAATTGCTATATTTTAAAAAAAAATATTGCTATATTTTGAAATGGTATAGCATTTCTATTATTGTGTAAAGTGGAACGTTAGTCTTGCATGTTGTGCAAATGAACCTTAAGGGTAACTAGATATAAATAATTAGCTGAACCAACAACCAGAAAAATGAGACATAAACTTCTACAACACTACCAGAAATGACATCTCTGCATTAATCAAGGTAGGGGAATGTCTGTGTACATCTCATTCCCTAAATCTCAGTTCTAAGATGTTACTGGATATATTGCTGTAACATATTCAACAAGATAAACTACTGATTTATTTTGACTAAAATATACTATGATTGAATTAATACAAGAAAATTTTACAGCTAAATAGCTATTGTTCTTTCGGAGTTGGTTTGCGTTGGTAATTGATGAAAAAGAAGGTTAAGTTACCTCGAATATGTAAAAACTGGGAAAGAATAACTAGTAACCAAACTTTTATGATGAAATTTAAGAAAGCTCCAAACCCACCGCTATCCACCCTGTCCCACTTTGGGATGTCCCTTTCCCATTTTAAACATCTTCAATGTAGAGCTGAAAGCTATGTAGATCTTTCTGTTAACGCCTCCTCTTTCCCCTACCACCCCCCTCACCAAACCATCCTCTAAATGTAAAATACGAATTAAGAAAAAGAAAAGTAAATTAGAAAATTCTCTTCATCTATCTTCTTCTAACCCTCTAGAGTGAGAGAAGACTAAGACTTTGGGGGTGGAGTAGGACAATGTAAAGACCCCATATTTATCCTCACCCAGCAATCATACTTAAAACATAACTCCATGTAATATAAATGGAGAAAGATCAAAGCCCCTTAGCCTAAAGATAGGGAGCTGAATTCCCTTGATAACAAGTTACACGTATTAATGAAATGCATAGAAAGTCGTAGTAGTAGAAGGGGCAGCTAGCTATTAGTATTAATTTTATGGCAATTGCCCCATTTACAAGCATGAGCCAAAGCAGCCAACAACAACAGCAGGATGACAGAAGCAGCAACGTAGTTAACCACATCAACAACAAGAAGAAAGACCATCATGATGATAATAATGATGAGCATGAACATGACATGGTCATGCCTGGTTTTAGATTCCACCCTACAGAAGAGGAACTTGTAGAGTTCTACCTTCGCCGTAAGGTTGAGGGCAAACGTTTCAATGTAGAGCTCATCACTTTTCTTGATCTTTATCGCTATGACCCTTGGGAACTTCCTGGTATAAACCTTTTATAATAACTCTCCCTCTTTCATTGACCATCTTCTTCTTCTTTTTTCTTTTTTTAATTTGTTTGTCTTTGGTAGATATAAATACTTAATTCTGGTTAGGTTAAGGTTTTGAATTTTTTGTAATTAATTCTTACATGGTTTTCTTTCTTGGTTAAATATAGCCTTGGCAGCAATAGGGGAGAAGGAATGGTTTTTCTATGTGCCAAGAGATAGGAAGTATAGAAATGGAGATAGGCCTAACAGGGTCACGACTTCAGGCTACTGGAAGGCTACTGGAGCTGATAGAATGATAAGAAGTGAAAGTTCTCGGCCAATTGGCTTGAAGAAGACGTTAGTTTTCTACTCTGGCAAGGCTCCCAAAGGCATCCGTTCTAGTTGGATCATGAATGAATATCGCCTTCCACACCATGAGACTGAACGTTTACAAAAGGTAGTCAATGATAAAAAGATTTCCCTTATTTGTTCTGAATTAATAATTGAGCAACTTCATAGAACTCCTTTCACTTTCTTTGAAGTTAGTGGACTACAACTATCTAGTCAAACTTGAATTTATATTGTGTTTCTCATTCTTTCTACCTAAGAAGCACAAATTTATCTTGGTCTAATTTCGTAAAATTAAAACCTAGTTTCACAAGAAAACGGGCTAAGAGAATTAGATTTCTTGCCGGATTTTTTTTTTCTCCTCCCCTCTGGATTACTTAACAAGGGTGCAGATCCAAAATTCTAGAGAAGGAACTTGAAGACTTAAAAAGGGACAAATGATGAGGAAGAAAATTGTTCCTATTTTTTTTTTTCTTTTATGGATGAGAAAGAATGTTTTTTTGTAAAATAGAAACACATGTTGTGCGCATCTAATTAAATATACTCTAACTATTTTAAACATATATTCAGCTATGAAGTGGAGATCATAAACAGTATATGCATGAAACTCATAAATCTACTGGCTGCAATTGAAGATTCTATGCTTTTACTGAATTTTTGCAGGCTGAAATTTCACTTTGCCGAGTGTATAAAAGACCAGGTGTAGAAGACCATCCATCTCTCCCTCGTTCACTTCCCACAACGAAGGCATCATCTTCTTCTTCTTCAAGAGCTCATCATTCAATCAAGAAAAACCACCATCCACAAGTAGTACAACAAGATCCATTCTCTACTAATTATGGAGGACAATCTTCCCGTCAAATTGATGAAAAATTGAGTGCTGAGAATAGTGCAAGTAGTACTAGCACTGATCATCATCATCAAGTCATTACATCCCTCGGCCTTAGTAATTCTCATCAAATAACAACTCTCACAGCATCCACCATGACACCGTTCTCTTCGCTAATTTCACCAAATAACACAACAGCAGTTGATGATCTTCATAGATTAGTCAACTTCCAGAACCAGCTTCAAAATCATCAGCATTTTCAAAATATTAGTAACCAACATATTAATCCTGCAGCTTTAGCCACTCACCAGTTTACTCAATTGTTACAGCCACAAGTACTACCACAGCCTAATTTACTGCTTCAAGGATCTCTTCAGTCAGCTTTAATCTCAGACGGATTATGGGATTGGAACTCAGTTCAACCAGATGCAAGTTGCAAAGACTATCAACCCAATAACAGCTCATTCAAGTAATCTCATATTGAGATAAGTCTATATATTATTTGCTGTCATTGCTACTACTTTGTTTTAAATCTTATTTCTCATCTACTAATATTTTAACTAGCCATATATCGTAAGTACTTACTGCTGGTCCAGAATATGTTGTATCTTTATTAGGGTTTTGGTTTTAACTCAACTATTAGCTCTAATTCACTGTATTAGCTCTTTAATTACTTTTAGCTTCTTATTAATGATTGTAATAATGAGCAGTACTTCTGCTTTTGAAACAAAACAAAGTAGCTATGTCATGTTTATAGGCGTATGGCTTCCATCTTCTCTTTCTTTTTCTGTAGTAAAATAGAAGTCTTCCCCGATGCTAGTAACACTTTCTTCATCAGGGAGAATTTGGACGAAACTATCGAAGAAGTGTGAAGTTTTAACTTTGTACTCATTCCAAGATGAGGAACCAACTAACTTAATATAGAGTTTCATGGAGGGTGAATATATTTTTACAGTTGAAATTCTTTTTGCACTTGCATAAATATTTCGTATTAAAAGTAATGTGTTCGGTTGGACCTGTGACTGACCTACCTGGACCAAAGGGGATACAATTATAGTCAAAGCGGATAAACTTAGAAAGCTGTATATCTTGCTTCATTACTCACAGACATCCATGGAATAATGATACCATGATTGATTCACACACGACTATTACAAAATTTAAAGGTACCACTAAAAATGTGGGGAAGAGGTTGGACCCATTGTCACAAGCCAAGATCTAATATTGAAGTAAAAAAATAACTGTCATTCAAGATTTTCTTGAAGTGTCTGGGTAGTAAGTAATTAATGACTGGAAACATTTCACATTTTGGATAAAAATACAACCTTTTGGTATGCTCATCGACTAAGTTATGGTTCTTTTTCTCATATGTGTGGATAGTAATATATGCTCTATATTTGAGAAGAATTAAATAGGGCTTGTTGCTCCTGGTGCACCCTTGTAAGATATTAGAGGGGAAGGGGTGAATAGTGTACTTAACCGATTTTTCAATTTTAAAAATTTGTTCTTAACTTGATCGCCTAATTTACAAAGAATCAGGTTCTTTGCAAGTTTCACCTATCTCTGAAACTTAAACTTAATGTGGAATATAAAAACACAGAGATTTTTACGTGGAAAAATCCTTGCTCAAGAAATCAAACACCACGACATAACACTCTTGCGATTTAAACTTTCTACTAAAGGAATACTGAGCAAGTTTTAGACTACAACACAATGCAATCAAGGAACTAACACTCTTAGTACTAGAACATTCCAAGCCACACTCTAGCTTGTAATTAGGTTGAAACTACCTCATCAAAGTAATCTTTTCTCTTTGCTTCTAAACAAGCTAATATGATTACAACTCGATAGCCTATAACAGAAACTAGATAAAACAGACTAACTATGAAACTCAAACTCCTCCAAGTTCGACTGTCTTGCTTCTGTTCTTGCACACAATAGCTCTCACGAATAATTGCTCTCGATTTGCTCTATTGAGAATTCTTGAGTGCGTAACTTTTTCTGGCCAAAACAACTTATATAAATATAGAGTTCTTGAAATCCTTTTCAGCCTTAGCTTGGAACTCCTTTTATAAATTGGAATCTGTTTCTACTAAGGTTTGACAACTTTTCCTTATATGAAACCTAAGTTGTTTTTCCTAAGTCTTCAATCCTTTTCTGATAAAGAAACTCTTCTTCAAACAACACCCTTCTAAGTTCTTCCTTCTTCTCTTAGGATTAAGACTCCGACTTCAGCTGCTCCTATTTCTTTCTTCGTCTTGAACTCGAATATCGACTTGAACAACCTCATCATTAACTTCTGTTATGAATCTTTTCCTCGTTCACTTAGCGCCAGATTCTTTGTCATTCATCAAAACAATACTTCAATAGTGCTAATCCTCTATACTTGTTAATTAGAGCTACTAATTCTTTCTTGGAGCCATCTTCTATCAGTTAGCCCGTTTGGGGAATTCATTAGGTGTTAGCTGTAAATATTGGAATTGTGTAGCATAATAGCTAGGCTGTAATATTAAATATTATTGAGCCAGAATATCATTTTGTAACTTCTAGATGGCATGCGTTTATTAGAGAGGTCCATGCCATGTTTCTTATGGTCACCTTTTTCGCAACTTTTCATTCCATTCTGGATGTACGTAGCCCTACATTGCTTTGCCGAGCCTAGCTAGCCTATGCATCCATTTTGAAGAACTACATATATCAAATATTATTTTTCTTGAAATTTCTTATTATATAGAGAAAATTAAAGGAGAGACGACCCACATTTGGCTGTCAAGAAAAGAGCAATACTTAGTTGAGAACTAGGTGACTAACTTTATCATTTATGTGATATTTGTTCTGGAAAATGCTTCAAGCTTCCTAGGAATATTGCTATATCATATATAATTGGATATTTGAGCTGTCGACAGTTATGACCATCCTAAGGCATTTTTTCTCTTAGAATAAAAATGAATATTGTTATACATACATATATGTATAGAGAGTGTGTGTGTGCACGTGTGTGTTAATCGAAATATGTTGCGTCCACTGTCCACAATAGGACGGATATGTAGTTATAGTTTTCTGCTTGGACTACAGTACTTGTATCATCGCAACAAGCTGTTAAGAGTACGTATTTCAAAATATAATAAAATAGCTAACATTATAACTTCAATTCACCAAAGCCAAAATTTGTCACACGTGGTTACTGTGTACTCATGTAAGGGTATCGAAATTTTCATCCGGCATGGAGAATAGAAGTACATATGAATCTACTTGTTCAAATATAAGGATTCGCATCTAAGAAAAGGAAAATAAGGAACAAAGGAAAGCAAACGAGGAATGTAGAATATATTCCAGAAGTTGATTAGAAAAAACTTCAAATTTCCTCAAAAGTAAGTCATCCTAATTCCTTTCTCTTATATTTGAATAGTTTCTCTCAA